>CAUYSK010037080.1:0-16385 GCA_963575035.1 Avahi laniger | reverse complement strand
AAAAAAAAAAAAATTGGTTATCAATACAGACATGGATATCTAAATTACTACCTGTACTTTTGTTTAAAATATTTTATAATTTAAAGTAAATGTTAAACTAAACCATCCTAAGCTATATCAATGACCCATCCAATCTCATATTCTCACTGGATCGTAATTTCATGAGGGCTGTGTCTGTTTTGTTCATTGATGTTTCCAAATACCTAGAAGAATGCCTAGCACCAAGTAAGCAGTTAATAAATACTTGTTAAATGAGTGAATACATGAATATTCCATTTCTAGCAAATACAGAAATTTCTGGAAATATAGAAATTACATGTCAACCTTCTAAGTCAGGGATGTGCTCTAACTATCCTCCGTGCATCAGGACGAGATGGCCCATATTTACCACTGATTGAGAAAAGAAGAATTCACATTCGTCATCTAAGGACTCCAGGATCCTCTTTTCAGAAGGGACTTTGTTCTCCCATATCACACCGGGACCTAATGAAAAAGTCCCACTACCAATTCATCAACATGTGGCACCTTATATATCGGTACTTTATAAAAAATATTAGTTGTGATCACCATACAAGGCAAGCTAATGCCAAAAGAAGTAGATTACAGGCTTGATCATGAATTACAAAGTCTCCCTCTGTGGGAAAAGCACAAAGTCTCTACACTGACAAGATGACTGAAATCTCAGAATCGCAATCAAGTTTTCCCAGATGTTGATTACATTGCTGCCCAAAAACTCCACCAGAGAATCAGACAGTCTGTATTATCATGATAAAAGAAAGCAGTTATAGTTGGCAGCAGGTGGGAGTATTAATGATTTAATGCTGAGATGCTTTTGTCAGGTATTTAAGTTACCAAAAGGTACTTTTTTCATTGTGATAAATTCTTGCACATACATTTGGAAACCAAATTTTTCACACAATACCTCTCAAGCCAACAAAGAACATTTGGTTTCCTCTTCTCACATGTGTCACCTCTTGGCTTAATTAGTTCTCTCTCTGATTTTGAAGACATCCTCCAAAGCACAAAGTGCCGCCATTTACACATAGCCAGCACAGCACACGCATATTGAATTGACTCAAAACGTGTGACAACTGAAGCAAACCACAAACAGAACTGTGCAGTTTGCTAGAAATGCAAGACCACATGTTGAAAAGAATAAGAAGTGGAAAAGGGTAACAGCGAGGTATTAATTCAGTGATTAGATGGAAAGAAGTCAGAAGAGTCGGTGGATCCTTCTGGTGGTTTTCTTTGTTTTCAGCTCGTGTTGTTGGGGTCCATACTGTGCTCCAGCCACTGCGCCAGACTCCTTTATCTACAGAATTGCATTTAGCCCTCACAACAATTCCCATTTCACACATAAAGACACTGGGGCCCAGCTCCAGGAAAGTGGCTGTGAGGTCTAAATGGAGACCAGTCTGACTCCTCCCCCGGGCTCCATCCACCTTGCTAGGTTGCCTCTCTTGTCTTCTGAGAGAGTGCAAAGTTCCAGATACCCTCATTTGACGGCCCACTCTTACTGTTTTTCAACCTCTTCCTTTTTTGATTAATTCCAAAGAGATAAGCAGGTAGGAGACAGGTCCTGGGTAGGGCCCACGGGGTAGCTCCCATTTCCTTCCCACCCTCCCTACTGGAATACAGAACTGTCCCTTGAGGTTTACTGCCCTGAGGTTCACTGCCCTTGAGATTTCTGTCCCTGGGAGAGGGATCCCTAAGCCACTTTGCAAGCCTCTCCCCCACCCGACCATCCCAAGCATCTTAGGTAGGCTTGATCCCCCAATCATAGGCCCCAGCACTGACCACCACCAGCTCCCTGCTGCACACATGGAAATGAGAAAACCCCAAGCATCATGAGGATGACTCACCCCAAAGTCAGCAGCCCCTCAGAGGACCACCCACCTGCTTCCCTGGTACCCAGACACACCCCCCCAAAGCCACTCCATGGGGACTCTCCTGGCCAGATGGGAGGACAATCCTGCTACCTGGAAGGACCGGGAGGGAAGAATGGCAGTGGAGAAAACATCCAGGGTACCCAAAGGCCCAGCATCCACCTGCTGGGGTCAGGCTCTAGGTCAAGGCTGAAGGAGGACCCCTAGTCCCTGCCCTCAGGCAGCTCACACTCTAGATGGGCCCACCCTCAAATGAATAGATAATGATCTCGTGGTGCTAAAACAGAGGGGAATTCAGAATGTGGGAGGAACCTCAACATGGGGGCCATGAGTCCAGCCCACAATTTCCTGAAGGAGATTTACACTTGTCTCTTTTCTGAGATAAGAGTGATGAAAAGGCATGAGAAAAAGTTACGGGGTTTTTTTACATTGTTAGTGTCATTTCTACCTTAACCATACTCATGTCGTTTTTATCCTACTCACACCCATGTTAATGCAGCAAAGTATTGCGATGAACAGCACCAATCTGCCAGGGTCGAATCTTGGCACTGCTCTTATTGGCTACGTGACCCTGGGCTCTGCCTCAGTTTCCTCGTGGATAATAATGGTACCTCTTGCGGTTGTTGTGAGGACTAAATGACTTAATACATGAATGGTACTGAGAGCACCGTCTGGCACATAGTAACTACTCAATAATTATCAGCTGCTGCTATTACTGTCATTATTAGGATGTTTTTGCGCTTTATGCATTTCAATGTATCCTCACAAAATCTTCCATTTGGCATAGTAGTCTGTGAAAGGTGGGAAGCCTTACCATAAAGGGATGGGGTCAGAGAGCGGAATGGATAACCCTATCACAACTAGCTAGCGTGGTTCTCACGCCAGAACTTCTGACCACCTAGGTTATTTCCAGTGCATCACGACCCTTTATAATGTTGTTTTGAAACCCTGAACTTTCAGAAGAAACTTCCTTTAAAAGTTTTTTTAATGACTCCAGTGCTCCTTAAGCATAAATGAAGAAGGAAATTGAGTTGGGAAAATGTCTCTAGCAACATTCCCCAGATCCCAGGGCCCCCCACTTAGGGTTAACTTCTGGATACTTGGAATCCAAACCAAATTCCCCTCTGGGAGTGATAAAAATCCCTCCACACCCGGAATGGTCACTGCAGCCCAAGGACCAGGAGCCTTACTTTGGGAAAACACAGGCTCTCTCTGCCCCAACTCCTGCCACTAGGGCGGCGCTCACCAGCTCCTGTCTGCACAGCGGAGCTGTCACCCAGCAGCTGGCGGGGCGCAGGCCTGTGTTGGCAGGCAGGACTCTCGCCAGGGCCAGGCAGCTAAGGGCTGTCACAACAGAAAGGCAGCAAGAACAAAAGGGTGGAATGTCAGGTACCCAGAACAAGGGAAAGGTGATAAGCAAGCACGCGCCTTCTTTCCCCCACCCCACGGTCTCTCTCCTCCCCCGGAAGTAAGCACCTCCTGCTTATCTGACAGAAGTGACCAGTGGGCTGCCAAGAGCAGGAAGCACTTGAGCATGAATAAAGGCGAGAAATCATAACGTGATTGGCCACGAGGACATTAAAATCAGGACCACATTTGCCTGGGTATCTTTCCACAAAAGGAGACACAGCAGAGCCCCATAGCAACGCCTTCTGTGTGGTGAGACACCTGCCGGAAGGGCGACATTGCTCAGCTCCCGGCTGGGGCTTGGGAGCTGGAAACGCTAAGGAAATTCCCTTGAGACAGGGCGCGGCGCCAAGTGCTCGGGACTGGGGCTCAGGAGCGAGAGACTCAAATCCTAGGTCCGCCATGAATGCACAGCGCTCCGAGTCTCGGTTTTCCACCATTTCTGTGGAACTAATGGTGCTGGTCACCTCCGTTCTGCCTTAAGCTACTGCCAGAGCAGAGGAAAGGAGAGCGCTTGGAGGGTTCTGAACACTCAGTGGCACCACAGTGTGGCTTACCTCGCTCTGCTGTGCCCGCCACGCTTTCCCCCGGGGCGCTGCACTCCTCGCTGCCTCTAGCCAGAAAGAAAAGAAACATGGCCAGTGAGGCACCTGAAGATAACCAGCGGACCGTGTCCTTGGTGACCCCTGCCTGACTTTTGCTCCTCCTGCGCTCCCATGCCTGCCCCACTCCTGGCGGGCCTTCTACCCTACCCCTACCCCTTCAGCTGGTGTCCCAAGCTGTCTGTTACACTCTCCAAGTGATGGCATCCAGCCCTTGGGTGCTGTGGACGGCTGTCCCTCCAGCCAACACGTGAAGGGACTGAAGCTGTCTGGGCAATGGGCAAGCCATCACTGGAAAAAGGACAGCGGGGAAGAGTCAGAGGCACTTCCTCCAGACCCCTAGAATGATCCTCAGGTGGCACATATTCCTGCATCCTGAGAACACTGGGCCACAGGAGGCAGAACTGGAAAAGTAGGCCAAACTCTGCTATAGAATGTCATTTGCCAAAACTCGGTGAGCAGCTAGAATGATCGCCATTTTTCAAGTGGAAAAACAAACTCAGAGAGGTTCAGTAATATGCCCAAGGTCATGGCACTCATAACTGGTAGGATTTGAACATTGCTCTTCAACCAGTCTAGTGCGCTTTCTTCCTCCCCCCAGGGTATGAAAGATGAAAAGTTACAAAGTTGATTCTAAAGTGAAAATGCTCCTACAGACATTTTTTCTTAAGATAGTGTGCAACTGAGCCTATTTCATGTCGACTAAAAGTATTTTCTCTCAGTTTTGTATAGTTTTTATGCTGCCTGAACATAGATAAGTAAAAATCAATTATTCCTTTTATTATCCCAAAGTCAAAAATAAGTAGGATGGATAAAAGGCCCCCCAGAATATCATGACACAGAGCAAAGCTTCCCTGCCTAAAGCACAGCCCAGCTGGGGAGGGAACAGGGAGGGTGGTGTGGCACCAATTCAATGAATGTTAATTTGCACACACACACTCTTACACTTCTGTATACACTCACAAAATTAAAGTTTTGCCTATGTGCTAATTTTTACATATTCATGTCAATTGAAATATATCTAAGGGAAACCCCGCCATTCATATAACATGCTGAGCTTCTCAGGGAAAGGAACTTGGAAAAGTAGAGCAAAGAAAGAAGCATTTTTTGAGCACCTACTAAGCCCCTCAGCTCTGTCACATAGTGTCACCAGAGCTCCATCTTCATGAAACGCACAACCACATGTGAGGCAGGCGTCATAGTCCCTGTTTACAGAGGAGGAGAGTGAGGCTCAAACGAAAAGGTGCATCGCCAGCCGAGGCCACCCACTACGAAGTGACAGAGTCCTGATTCAGACTGAGATCTGTCTTGCCCCAGAGGCCACAGATTTTGGAGTAGGGAGAGGACTAAGGATAAACCTCACAATCCAATCCTGATCCCTCTGATAGAGCAATTCCCATCTCTGGCTCTGATCTACTCTCAGTAGCTGAAGAACAATTGCTCAGTGACAAAATAATAAAAATCTCAAAGAGAATTACGTCAACCTCAATCACTAAGCAGGTCCTAAAAAAGACAAATGAATACCCCTCCCTCCTTTTGTGAAGCACCCTCTCTCTTTTAGCACAATCACAGGGAAAAGCCCTGTGTTATTAGCTTGGCTTTTATTTGCCAAAAGACAGCACAGGTGAGTTCCAAAAGGAAGAACAATTCACAAAAGGCAAAATGACAATGAATGTGGGAGAGGGAGAATCAAGGGGGCACAATAGCTAAGTCATGGTAAAATTACTTTGGGGTGGCTGGGGAGACGTTACCGTATTATGTTCATTTCTCCAACATGCACAAAATAGATGCCCCTGAGTTACAGAACATTCCTAAATTCTTCCTGCTTCTCTTGAAGTGCATCGTTCAATAATTAAAATCTATTATATTCCTAAATCACTTAGTAACACCTCAGCAGACACTGGGGAGAAAAGAGATGGAATTTTGATGGCAGGTCTGCCACTAACTTGAGATGAAATCAGCTTAATGCTAATTATTTTTCACATTTGGTTTCTATATTTACCAACCAGCCTAGCTTTCAGAGGTCAGATTTTTTTCTACAAGTGCCTGCTAAGTTAACCCTTCCATCTATCCATGCTCTACCCATCCTATAAGCCCCATTTCAAACCTTGTCAGCTATTCAAATCCCCTTGCTCCAACCCAAAGGATCATTTCTTCTCTACCTCCATTTGTACTTTTGCTCACACAATTAGCATTTCATATGTATATTAAATGTATTAAATATGTATTATGTGACATGTGCCAGGCAATACGATGAGAAATGAAGGTAACAAGATTGCTAATAATAACTGAATTCACTGCAGGCCTACTAAGGGCAGGTATTGGTCTAAGTGCTTTTGTACTTACTAATTTATTTAGTGCTTATACTCTATCAGCAGTGTCCTACTATTACCCCAATTCTACAGATGAAGTAAACTGCATTACCTAGTAATGCAACAGAGGGAATGGCCTGGGGAAAAAATGGCAAAAAGATATTTTCTGTCCCTTTAAAACTTCCCCCTCTCTTTTTGGGAACTGAAGCCTGAATTCCTGCCTCAGGCAGGTGGTCAGGAGGGGCCTGGAGAATGTCTTTTGTTCTTTGTGTTACAGGAGATAGCTCAGCTATTCCAGGGGGCGCTGGCCTCCCAGGTAGGCAGAGGTCATAGGCAGAGGTCACTTTGTCTTTTGCAGAGATGAGAGGATTAGAATAGTTAACCACAATAGCCTAGAACTGAGGGCCCTCCCTTTAAAAGCTCTGTACTTCTGCTATGTTCAGGAAATTTGGATTTTGAGATAAGAGTCCACCATTTTTCCTCCTTTGCCAGCAAAGGAATAACCTTCTCTTTCCTTCTCCTCAAATCACTTGTTCTCATTCTTCTGATGCAGCCTGGAGGGACAAGTGCTGAGTTTTCAGTAACAGTGACTTGCTCAGAGATACTCAGATCATAAGTGATGGAATCAGAATTTGAACCCAGACAGCCTGGCTCTAGAGTCCTGGCAATTAAAAATCACTTTTTTTTTTCACTTTAAATAGATACTTTATTACACCCACAGGTGATAAAATCCCAGAGCTACTGTTAGGCATGTAAATATAGAACCTGCTAAATATTTAATATTATCAAGCTTGTGCGACTTGAGCATGGTTTTGAGGCCTGCAACCTCAGTTTCTATCTTCCTGTCTGTTTGGGTGAGGGCCCCATGTTGCTGGGCATGCAACGCCATTATTTCTGTTCTTAATTCCAGCAGCTACCTTTCATTCACTGAATACAATTCTTTTACTCTGCTCTTTTCTAGATTGAAGTCTAACTTGGTATCTGTTCGGACTTTGATCATTTCATCCATTACTTGTTGTTTTAACTGATGTAGTTCGAGTTTTATTTTCTCATTTTCTGCTCTGAGGGCTGAAAATTCACCCTTCTCCAAAATAATCATATTCTTTTTCACATTAGCAATCTGAGACATTATTTGCTGAACAGTGATCTCCTGCTGCATCTTGGTGACGATGTCTTTGTAGATTACATCCATGTTGGCCTCCATGATCTTGACCAATGTGGGTACAATGATTTCTGCTTGTTGAGCAGTAAACCCATTGTCTTCAAGTAAGCACACTAAGGCATGGATGTCTCTATTGAAGATAGAGAGTATAGAGAACTGTTTGGAGATATGTTGCTACACATAGATACAGAGCAATGAGGTGGTAGCTAGTGCATAAAGACATCAAGAGACATTTGTTTAAGGTGGCAGCAATGACAGCATGTTTGCATGCTGATGGGAATGATGCAATCCAGAGAAAAAATCAATGATTCAGGGGAAAAAAAGGGAGAATTGCTGGAGGGATGCTCTTGACTAGGGATCCCTAGACGACAGACAGCAGGGATTGGGATCTAGTGCAAAAACAGACGTCCCACAAATGGCACCATAATCCACCTAATAACATGGGCAAAACACCTAAGAATCATCCTCAT
The DNA here is from genome assembly GCA_963575035.1 of Avahi laniger. Lineage (NCBI taxonomy): Eukaryota > Metazoa > Chordata > Mammalia > Primates > Indriidae > Avahi > Avahi laniger. The sequence goes on along the minus strand of CAUYSK010037080.1, from coordinate 8,546 downwards.
CACTACTTACCCACCCTCTGGCACTCACAAAACACAAATGTCCACAAACACACATACCTGTACCCCTAATCCATTAATAATCTCCACTGGCTATACTGCCAAAATCTGCCAATTTATGACTGCCTCCAGTACTATTGTCCTTACTCAAGTCAAATTTATTTCTCTATGAACTACTATAATAGTCACTCTTTCTTTTTTTATAAGGAAACTTTTTATTGAAGTATAACACATGTATATAGAAAAGCCCTCAAATCATAAGTATACAGCTTGATCAATTTTCACAGACTGAACATGCCCGTATCAAACGTAGCCACCAAGAAGCAGGACATTTCCAGCACTCCAGGAACCCCTCTCACATGCCCTCCCAGCAACACACCACCATCCTAAAAGTAACACTATCTGGATGTCCATCACTATGTGTTAGTTTCGTCTACTTTGAAATTATGTAAATGGAATCATGCAGTGTAGCTTCTTCTGTATTTGGCTTCTTTCACTCAAAATTATTTTTGTGAGATTCATCCATGCTCTCTGCACACAGAAATAGTTCACTCCTTCCCTTTGCTATATCATGTTCCTTTAGATGAATATACCACCATATATTTATCTATTGTGCTGTTAATACTTAGATTGTTTCCCATTTGGGGCTATTATGAATAGGCTGCTATGAACATTTTCCTTCACATCTATTGGTGCACAAACGTAGGCATTTTTCTTGAGCAAAAACTCAAGAGCGGAATTGCTGGTTCATAAGTGATATATATTAAATACATTTATCTTTAGTAGATACTGCCAAACAGTTTTCCAAAATGATTATATCATTTTCCACTCTTACTATAGTATAGAAGATTTCCATTGCTCACATCCTTGCCAACACTTGTGCTCTTTTTTCATTTTAGCCATTCTAGTGATATGCAATGCTATCTCATTGAGGTTCTAATTAAATAGCCTTTCACCCTTCCTGCTTCCACTTTTGCCTCCTCCCAATCCACCCTCCAAATAAAAACTAGACAAATCTTTTCAAACAAAAATCACATTACACCACTCTCCTTCTTAAAACGTTTCAGTGGCTCCCACCTGCACTCAGAATAACCCCAAACTCATACACCACAGCCTCCAAGCCCCAGATGATCTGGCTTCTACCTACCTCCCCAATTTCATCTTACCAGCCACGCTCCACACCATTCACTACGCTCCAAACAAATCAGCCTCCTTTCTCTCCCTTGAACATTCCAGGCTCTCTCCCACTTCAGGGTCTTTGCATGTGTTGTTCTCTCTTCCCGGAACACAACCCCACCCCCCACCAGTGTAACTACTATTAATCCTTCAGGTCTCAATTTACAAGTCACCCCATCAGGTGAGAACTCCTATTTACCTGACCTCTGTATCAAGAGTGTATTTCTTCTGTAGCGCTTACACAATCTACACACAGCTTGTTTCTTTATTTGCTTGTTCATGTTCTATCTTCTCTGCTGATTATGAGGTCCATGAGGGCAAAGGCAGGGCACTCTTGTCACTACTGCTTGCCCAGTATGGGGCCCACAATAGGTGCTCAATAAATGTTTATCAGCTGATTGATTTAATAAATAGTGTCTCTGTCGGGGGCGGGGTATCTAAGCTAAACAGCCCTTTCACACTGAGGAAAATGGATAAAACAAAATGTTCTAAGATGTTCAGAGGAGAAGCATCATTTAAACATCAACATAGCCACTGTTTACAGAGCACCTGCTGTGGCTAGGATAAACCCTGCATACTCTGCAACAGAGACCACTGTAGTGCGCCGTCTCAATCGCCGATGCACTGCGTAGGTGACCTTGAGGTGCCTTGGACTCCTGTTCCCTGCTTTGGGCCACTTTATGTAGGTTTACCCTTTCCTCAGAGATGCAGCAGCATTTACATTAATTTGTCCAGTTTTTTAATTTAGAAAGTTTGGGGGAGGGGTTCCTGATAACAATGCTAATAAATTCATTTAGAAAATCTGAAAAATGAATAAGAGAAAAATAATAGCCATCCATACTTCTACTACTCAGGAAAAAGTCAGTATATCTCCTTCCAGTCTTTGTTATTTCTCTGTCCCTTTATTGTTAGGGCTGGTCAAAAGACTCAGAAGAGGACTTGGCTGGAACTACGGTATACAGTAGGGCATCTGGGGGATTCTAATTATTTAAGCCTGCAATGTCCTTTATGCCCCAAACAGGCAGAGATGAATTGGGGATGGATTACGAAAAGCTTCAGGTTTGGAGCCTATTTCTAGATCATTTGCTGAAATCGCCTTCCACACCTTGCCTTTGTCTCCCCATCAGCAATGCCAAGGAATCTGGTAGTATTACAGCAATTCGGTAAATACTGCTCCAAAAGCAAGAGTGATTATAGCATCTCCCAGAACACCAAATAGATTCAGAAGACATATTTGGCCACTTTTCCCAGAAAATAGATGGTTCTGTTTGGAAAACCAGCTATCAGGTTACAAGACCCCTACTCTGTGCTAGGCATAGTACTGGTCACCTTATATAACTTACTTAGTCCCCACAATGACTCTAGAGGTAAGTATTATCTCCGTTTTGCAGATGAGAATGTTGAGGCTCAGTGAGGTGCATGACGTGTGCAAGACCCCTCTTAGGAAGTGGCTGATTCAAGCCTGTACCCAGATCTCTCTGGCTCCAAGGCCTTGCTCGGCTACACTGACAGATTTTTGCCTTGGCTGCAAACTGCTAGAATCAAAGGAGGAAGAGCAGAGAAAGATCTTTCCTGTGCTGGATTTAAAATTGCTCATGAACCCACAGAGCTAAGCACAGACCATCAAATGGGGACTGGGGAAAACATCAAATTAATTGAGATCATCACAGGGTTAGATTACTACTTAATAGAGGAGCTAAACCCTGGAGACATGGCCTCAATACAGCCAGAATTTCAGTCTCAATACAACCAGAATTTCAGTCTCAGTGCAACCAGAACTTCAAACAGCAGTCTTCTCTCTTTCGTGCAGTGCACTTGAATGTCTAACTTGCTGCCACCCCCTTCGATGAGTCTGTGTTAAATAACCCACACGGGTGAGGAGCTGGGCCACTGAGAATTGGCTGAGGCCCACTCTGGAGTCCCAGGCCACAATATGCTCCACTCTGGACTTCAGTTCCAGAGAGAGACAGGTCAGAGGCAGGGCATGGGAAAAGGATCGCCCCCTAGGCTTGTTCTGTCCCCAGAACAGAAGTGCACTGGGGTCCCTAGAAACGCTATGGGTGGGAAGGAAGTTAAGGCCAAAGAGCTGGGAATCGCATCTACTAAATGAGGGGAATTTTCCAACTAAAACAATTAGGCAAGGACATCAATGCCCTGGGAAGATTTTCCTTCAGCTCACACACATTCGCCTCCCCCCCCCTCCTTGGGGCTGACCCAGCAGCTAAGGCACCCTTGACCAACAGTGTCCTTCAGCCCTGGGTGAGGGGCAGGACCTTTACCTCTGTTCTGAGCCAACTGCCCCTTGGAGCCCAACAAGATACAAGATCCTCAACTCACTTACCTGAAGCCAGCCAGCCTGTATCTGACAGGCAACTGCTTGGACCACTGAAGTTAGATGTGTCACTTTTCTGTCAAACACAGGATGGGTGGCCTCAGGGGTAATGAGAAGCTCCATCCCCAGAAGTACCCAGAAGAGGCTGGATGACCACTTGAAGGAGACACTGGGAACATGATTCAGAACTCACGTGTGGCATTATTGACTCAGTCATTCATGCTCCAGTCCAACAATGAGTTATTATCGAGCTGCACCGGCGTACAAAGCAGGCCTGACCCCTGCCCTCGGGGAGTTTACAGGGCAGCAGGGAACACAGACATGACAAGAAAGGCAGACAGGCACGTGTAATTACACATTGCGATACCTGCTTCAAAGGAAAGAATAGGGGTCATGAGGAATAACAACAGGGAGAATAAACAGCTTGGAGTAGGGGTTCAATTGTGTTTTAAAACAGTTCAGTGCAGTCGCCGCCAGGAGACTGGGCTGGGAGAGAGGGGCAAGTGTGGAGGTGGAGGCCGGTTAGGGAGGCCGCTCATCAGCCCAGGGAGAGAGCACGTGGCCTGCGCCACGGTGCGGATGGTAGCAGTGGGCGTACATGTTCTAGACATGAAATCAACAGGACTTGGCCACCAGAGAGGTAAGGGTTTGGGAGGCAAGAAAAAGGGAAATGACTCCCAAGTTGGGGACTAGACCTGATCACCTGAAATTCTGAGTTAATAGTGTTGTATAGACCCCAAGACCGTGAGGCTTCAAAACTCAAACTAACAGGCCAAGAGGTGTGGCCAGTCCTTACCCCTTGGTGAGGCACAAGGGTGCAAGGGGCGCTGCAGTACTGCCACCGGCAAGGTCTTTCCCACACTGGGGCCGGAGGAAGAAGTGAGGTCTTACTCTGGCACCCCAACATCCCTTCCTATTCTTTCCCGCACTGGACCACACCTTTCAGGATCCTGGGCTCTCATGCTGCCTCCAGCCACTACCTTACCTGGGAGATATACATGTATATATATATATCATAATCAAAGTAAACCAAGATCACAGCCAGAGAATCAGTGTCAAGCATCAAGTTAAAAGAGTGAAGATGAAAAAAGAATAATAAATAGCAAAACCATTGTATTTCCTACATTGTATAGAAATTAGTGTGTGTGTGTGTGTGTGTGTGTGTGTGTGTGTAGAGAGAGATAGAAACTCCTCAAATCAATAAGAAAAACATTGACAACTCAACAGAAAATGGGCAAAAGATCTATACAGGCATTTCATTAAAAAAGGATATCCAAATTGCCAATAAACATATGAAAAGATGCTCAACTTCATTAATCATTAGAGAAACACAAAGTAAAACTATAATGAGCTACTGCTACATAACCACCAAATGGCTAAAATGAAAAAGACTACCAATACCAAGTACTGGCAAAGATTCAGAGCAAATAAATCTCTCATATATTATTTCTGGTAATTTAAATCTATACAACTGCTTAAAAAAACATTTGGCAGTATCTACTAAACCTGAACATATAACATGTTCTGTGTCCTAGTAATTCCACTCTTAAGCATTTATCCAATGGAAATATGTATATATTTGTGCCAGAAGATATATACAAGAATGTTTTTAGAGACACTATTCGAAATAGTCAAAAATGGGGGAAAATTCAAAGGTCCATTCACAAGAATATGGATAAAATAAATTGTGACATACCAAAGGAATACTATATAGAGATCAAAGTGAATAAACAAATGCTTCATATAATAACATGGGTGAATCTCAAAAGCATAATGTTGGAAAATAAAACCAAATGCAAAACAGCATATTTTCCATGATTCAATTTAAATAAAATTCAAAATCAGGCAAAATTACCCTATGGTGATAAAAGTTAGGAAAGCCAAAGGCTGTGGGGAGGGTGATGGTGGCGAGGCCTGGGTACATGGGGGTTCTCGAATGCGGATAATGTTGTATTTCTTAATCTGGCCGCTGGCTACACAGGAGAGTCCATTTCATGAAAATCCATCAAACTGTACCTTGTGATTTGTCTACATTTATGTATTTATGTTATATATCAATAAAAATGTACCTAGAAACACCTAGAAAGAGTATTTGCCTATGATAGCTAGAGGCAATGTGGATCCAATCAATAGCCAAAATCATAGTCAAGGTAAACCAAGGCCATAGCCAGAGAGTCAGTGCCTAGCATCAAGTTAAAAGAGTGAGGATAATGCCAGGCGCAGTGGCGTGGCCTTGTAATCTCAGCTACTCAGGGGGCCGAGGCGGGAGGATTGCTTAAGCCCAGAAGTTCAAGACCAGCCTGGGCAACATAGCAAGACTCTGTCTCAAAAAATAAAACTAAAAAGAATGAAGCTGATACAAGAATAGCAAATATAACTCAATGTATTAAACATTAATTTTATGAGCATTTTTCAAGTGTTTGGCCCTGATATATTGTTATCACAACCTCTGGTCCCTAACTTTTGTTTTGGCTATAGGATTTAGCTATATTTTGGAGGTTTGCAAAAGCATTGTCTTCCTTTCAGGGTAGTGTTTTAAGTATGCATATATGTACGCACTCATGTACTCCCAAGGATACGTACAGTATATAAGTGTGTGACCACAAAACAATCAGAATGATTCCCATAACCACTCACAAAATGAGTTTGATCATTTTAGCATCACGCCTGGTCTACGTGTGCATGTTCTTTGCCACTGAATGCCGATTAAAGGAGCCCAAAAACTATTTGAGTAGCTGTCCTAGTCATCAAAAGATGGTGTGCTACGTAATGAAAAGAACACATGCTTTGGAGCCCACCATTTATCATCTGCCACCCTGGACAATTGAGTGAACCTATTTAATTCAGTTTCTGCTCATGTAAAATGGAGCAAATGTTACCTAAATTGTGGGACTAGAGTGAGAATTAAACAAAATAGCTTATGGGAAAGTGCCTAGCATCTACCAAGCCCTTAACACATGCTAGACAGTTGTTATAATGTGGAAGATTTTTTGTCTTGTGGTTTTACCCACTTTAAAATAAACACATTAACATTTTCTATTTCCTCCATACTTTAATGAGGACAAAAGGTTAGGCCTTCTGAACTTGTTTCAGAGACTGGGCATTTTCAGAAAATGTTGAAAAATATGACAGGCCCTATCATTTCAGAAAGAAAAGCAGATAAATTTAAGGAGGAAAGGTATTAGAACCTTACATTTGAATTCATGGAACTGTTTCAGGTGCACACAGTTAAAGTAAAAAAATTAACTACCAATTAATGATTGAATGAAAGAAGATTTAAAAAAAACTGAGTCATAAGGATAAATATTACTTTATTTAATTCATATTCTAATCAGATTTCTTGCAGTAAAACTAAACTTTCTCCAGTGACAATACATAATTTCCTGAGAAAGAACAACTTCAATTGCAATTGTCTAAATAAAGATCCTTAATTTTTTGGTAACTGAATATATAATATGTCCTTTAAAAAATGTTTTTCCTGAGCTATATTTTCTCAACATAATTCCACTAACATTTTGTTCACATTTCTGATTAGAAAATGAACTTACTTTACCTGAATATTAGGATATTAAATTAAATAAAGTATGGCACATTTATATAATGGACATTAAAATGTAACCATAAAAGGTATATTTTCAAAGAACACTTTATGATTTGGGAAAACATCCACAAAATATTTTTAAATGGCACAAACAGAGGCTATGAAAGAGGATGTGTACAGTGTAATTTCATTTTAAATGCATATGTATGTTTGCATATGCATAGAATAAAATTTTGGAAAGACAGTAAGTCATTCAAAATGTTCATAATAGTTATCTTTGAATGTAACATTGTGGGAGATACATGTTTCTTTGAACTTTTGTCTTTCAAATTTTATACTATAAATACCTATTACTTTTATAATAAGAAAATATTCTTTTTAAAAATGATTTGTAATTGTTTATTTTTTCTATGTTCTCTACCTCTTGGCAGAAATCTAAGCGTAGATTTATAAAATCTTTCCTTCCCTGTCACTGCTTTCTCCCTTGTAACTACTTTCATCTTGTCCGTTTCTGTGGAACATTTATGAACATCATGTAGCCTAAGGAAGGATAAGCCTCTGTTTGCAAGTGATTATATGGATATAGTCAAGATTTTAGGCCCTGAACAGAATTTTCTCAAGTAGACTAGGAAATCGACACGTCCAAATCTCTCAAGGGGACGATGCGGTGAGCAGTGAACTTGAGTCCACAGTCTAGCCTCTCCCTGAGTGTGCAACTCTGAATGAGTCGTCCACCTGCTCACAACTTCTGTTCCTCACTTGGGCCCTGAGGGAACTGCCTCTCCCATCTCTAAGGCCCAGGACACCCCGAGAAGCTTGCCAAGAGGTCTCAGCAAGAGTAGCCGCATTTGGTCAAAGTGCTCTGTATGAGTTTTTACACGGCCTTCCCCTCTGTGTCTGTCTGTGTTCTAATCTCCTCTTCTTTTACCTTAATTACCTCTTTAAAAACCCTCTCTCCAAATACAGTCACATTCTGAGTTACTGGGGGTTAGGGCTTCAACATATGAATTCTGAAGGGAAACAATTCAGCCCATAACAAGTTCCTACCAAATAAATGGACACAAAAAGTGGAAGAAATGGGTCTAATAGAGGCAGGAAAATCTAATTCAAGATATTATATGGGATTACCCACAAATTTCCCAAAATATAGGTAGAGCTCCATTTTCTTCATACCCCTTTATAGAAGTGCACTGCTTAATAAAGGTGCCCTCAGGGTGGGGGGTCTTTTGTATATTATTCAACAAGCTATCGTGCCACTTGCCAGTGCATAGGTCAACTTTAGAGCATCCCCGAATGTTTATAGCAGCACAATTCACAACTGCAAAGATGTGGAAACAACCCAAGTGCCCATCAATACAGGAGTGGATTAATAAAATGTGGTATATGTATACCATGGAGTACTACTCAGCCACAAAAACAATGGTGATATAACATCTCTTGTAGTATTCTGGATGGAGCTGGAGCCCATTTTGCTAAGTGAAGTATTCCAAGAATGGAAAA
>CAUYSK010037079.1:0-14384 GCA_963575035.1 Avahi laniger | reverse complement strand
CACTCATGGATTGACGGGCACTTGGGTTGTTTCCACATTCTTGCAATAGTGAATTGTGCTGCCATGAACATTCGAGTGCAGATGTCTTTATAGTAGAATGTTTTGTGCTCTTTTGGATAGATGCCTAATAGCGCTATTGCTGGATCGAATAAGTAATGAAAGACAAAGGGGGTCATTATATAATGGTGAAGGGTATTTCAGCTTTTTAAAGTTATATTGAACTTATTATTACTAGAGGCTTGTTACTATGTGTGGTGTGAGAGAACAGAACACTCTATAATATTCTGATTCTCAGTCTTGTAGTGAGTCTTTGTTTAAGGGCTATAAGTTTTTCTGTCCCTCCTGCAATAGAATCATTTTATCCCAATCTATTTCCTTGAAGCCTGTCCCCTGTTGACTCTGCTATGTTATTCTTCCTCAGGTAGTTAGAATGGGGAGAATTCCCTTCTCTCAGCTAAGAGAATGTTCCTGAATTGTGCTCTGGCAAAGTCTTTCCTTTCGAGAGTTGGCCTTTTTTATGGAGAAGGCTCTGGGTATGAATATATTCTGTTTTCTCCCCCTCCTCCTGCCGAAGTCATGAGATTATCTCAGATTCTAACTGAAAGCAACTGATGATATTTCTGGAGGGAATACTTCGGAAATCATGGAATCCCCCTGCTTAGACTGCAGCCCCCAGTATGTTCTCACTTACGCTCAACCTCCAGCCATTCATCAAAATGTCCATTTATATATTCCTACCAGTTTATGGCCCCAGTGGCTTCTGTTTTGGGTAAACAGATTTCATGTAACTCCCTGGATTCACCTGTCTCTCCAGATTTTAGAGTGGTAGTTTGTCCTGTGATCTGTTATTTGATAAATCCAAGAAAAGTGGATGCTTTTCAGTTGGCCCAGCTTATTTTGTTGAAAGAATACAAGTGATAACTTTCAAGCTCTTTATACATTGAAGCCAAACACTTGTTTTCTTTTGTGCATGCACACGCACACACACACACGCACACATACAGAGTTGGAAAAGAATACAAAAACTTGTTCTTATAAAGTTCAATTCACATAAAATGAGGTTATATAGTATTCCCTGGCAGAGTAGGAGCTGTCTTGGAATTTGAATATTTCAAAAGTGTCTATATCTACTTTGAATGGTTAAAATTCCACTGGGCTTAATATGCTTGCAGTATCAAGTTTCATGAAGATGTTTATTCGTGTGCTATTTCCTTCTCATTTTTCAAGTTCTTTGGGGCCTCTGCAAACATGGGCATATCTCTGGAAGCTCTAAGTACTAGTCACTAATTGTTTTCCTTTAATAATAACAGAGGGTAATAATACAGCTCTCCTCATGATAATTACGTTCCTTAGCCTTGAGTCTGGAAAATGGTACTATCTCAAGCACATTTTTCAGTATTCACAATGAGGCTAGTTGATTAGAAGGGAAAATATCCAAACATCCCATAATTCATAAGAGTAGACTTTCAAGGTATACATTAGGCCTATTTATATGATGCATGTTTAACATTTTTATATTAGGCCCCAAATTCTAATGATTCAAACTAGTATATATTTATATCTATATAGATATACAAGTATGTATCTAGAGAGTATGTTAATATATAAGTAAAAAAATGTGAGAAACAAAAATATTCTGGTTTTAAAAATTTCAGTAGTAGTTTAAACTGAGTAATGATCATTTGTGTGTGCATGTGTGTATGTGTGTGTGTGTTTGTGTGTTTTCCCTTGGAATTTCTGACTTGGTCAGTGTGGTTCCAGAAATTCATATTTTTAATAAGATTTCCTAGGTAATTCTTACAGTCAAACAAATTTTGGAAATCCTGAGCAAAGAAATTGCCACAAACAAATTGAATTGGCAGCAGAAGTATATTAGCTAAAATAATTCAAAGAGAGAAAAAGAAAAAAAAATATGTATATTTAGAACTTTCTAATGTCACTCATCAGCTTTCTCTCTATCATTATCTTGCATCCCTAAAAGCCTGTCTTTCGATGAATAAGGCATTGGGATTTACCCATAAAAAGAAAACTTTGCCTTAGGCTACCTTCTATCTTTGTGTAATATAAGCTTGTAGAATCTGTGTTAATCCTACATGGAAGAAAGGCACATGTGGTCCCGACCTGTGTGAGAGGAACAACACAGATGTAAAAACAGAGGGAGGAATAAAATCACCTAGAGAGATTGTTAAATATATAGCTCTGTGATCTCTATCCCCAGAGATTTGGATGAATTAGGCATTATCAGGGAACAAAACTCTGTATTAATCTATTAAAAATCAGAACCCAAGCTGATACTATATTGTGGCTTATCTCGGTCTAACTTCCATGCATCTGGGGCTGACTTTCCCTCCAGCTGTGTCAACCCAGATAAATTCCCTTACTTTGAAGTCTTCTTAGGTTGAGACTTGTGGGTAGGAGATGCCAGCTGTAATTGAAAGAGAAGCTTAAACTCACAGGGCACATACTGCTTTTTTTCAGTCTATTAGAGAATGAGGGTTGAGGCAAATATGGCCAAGGAAGAAGTCGGACAGCAGAATAAGAAGGAGCAAGATTTTGGCAGAGAATAACCCCCAAGGGATTTGGAGATTGATAGAAAGAGTAGGTGGGAGAATTTACTTTTCATGTCCTCATACCTGTAGCAATCTGCCAGCTCCTGATATGTTGGAGAGCCCTTCTACCCTCATGAATCCAGGTACTGCTGCCATCAGTGAACTAATAAATTTCTGAAAGTAAAGCACCAGGCCATGGGCCTGCAAAGGGTTACTTACTCCCACCACAGACCTGAGCCCTGACAGGATAGAGGCACTAGATGCCTCTATCCTGCCAGGGAAATCATAGCTCCTCAGTCTCCCTGTCACTGGATCCTACAATGAACATTTCCCAGTATTCACCTGGAATGTGACAACCAGAAAAGTACAGAGAGACACAGGATAGCAGTGGTACTCCCAGAGTTCTGACCCATAGGGCGGGCTGCCCCAAAGGGTCTAGGAAGTACTGGGAATGCTTTGTAGGACAAGGGAAAGTGGAATGCACACTCTCCTGCACTGAGATCCCCTGATTGTTGACACAAAGTTGTCCTCACCCCTTCCGGTGGAGACACAGGTGCAGAGTGGAGTCTGTAGTGTAGGAGAGTGTGCCCACCTCAGAGCATAAGTGGCACTGGACTCCAGAAAAGGACATGGATATGGAAACTTCTCCTCCTCGAACCACCCAATGCTGTGGACATAGCCACCTCTTCTCCCAAGCATGAACTTTTGGATGGGTATGCCTTGGGATGGCCAAGTCTAGGCTTGCATTGCAGGTTCACCGCCCGCAGTACTTTGCCCACATTACTTAGAGTTCTTAAGAAAGATGTGGCTTATTTCCCTCTCTTCATGGATAGGCAGCATTTTTACAGCTGTCCTAACCAACGAGATCAGTCCTTGGGTCTCTACAACACTGGATCCACAGTTAACATTCCTTAGGACCCACTTGGACCATAGCAGCCATAGGGGAAGAGTGGGACCAGAGGAAATTGTGGGTATCTTGGAACTTGGGTATTCAGTATGGGCCATTTCAAGATGAGAGGAGAGTACAGCATGCCAGAGCACCCCTGAAGACAAAGGGGACCACAATACCAGTTCCTCCTCCCACCCCATTTGGGGCCTTCTCTTCCTCTTCCCTGCCCACAACTGCTGAGGCATCCATGGCTGTTCCTGCTTGGGGCCAGTGACGGTTCTATAGGACACCGTCAAGCCAGGGCACCTGGGAGCAGCTGCTCCATCTCCCGCAGTATGCCTATCACACCAATGCTTCCACAGAGTGTGGGACTCTTTTCCCCTTAAAAAGGCACAGCAAGTGCTTTTATGTGCCTCAGGGACAAAAACCACTGCCTCTGCTGAGGGAGGGTGGGCTGGCAGTCCTCTCCCCAAGCGGTGCTGTCTGTCTCTTCTGGGAGGAGCCTATTCCCTCTGGAGGCAAGTTCCAGGCACACCTACTCTTCCCCTACTTGAGCATTTCAGAGGTATCCCCCAGCTGTATGGGAGCCCAGCATACAGAAATTAAAACTTCCTTCACCACCTCTGTTGCAGCCGAGTACTCCAAGGACAAAAGCTACCACATCTTCTTGGGAATGGTGGGGCAAGCTATCCTGTCCATGAGATACCTGGCTCCTCTGGGAGAAGCCTATCCTACCTGGAGGCAAGTCCTTGGCAAAAAATATCCCTTTTCCACTGAACCAGTTAAACAGTGGCAGATTTAGAAAAATAATTCTATGGTTCATATGAAATGAGAGAACACTCCGTATAGCAAAACAATCTTAAGCAAAAAGAACAAGTTGGGAGGCATCAATTACCAGAATCCAAGCTATACTACAAGGCTACAGTAACTAAAAAAGCATGGCACTGGCACAAAAACAGAGACATAGACCAATGGAACATAACCAAGAACCCAGATATAAAACCATCCTCATATAGCCATCTAAGCTTTGACAAAGCAGACAAAAATGTACACTGGGGAAAATAATCCTTATTCAATAAATGGTGCTGGGAAAATTGAGTAGCCTCATGTAGAAGACTGAAACATGATCCACACCTCTTATCTCTTACAAAAATCAACTCACAGTGGATAACAGACTTAAACCTAAGGCGTGAAATTATAAGAATTACAGAAGAAAATGTTGAAAAAACTCTTCTAGACATTGGCCTAGGGAAAGAATTTATGAAGAAGACTCCAAAGGCAACCACAGCAACAACCAAAATAAATAAATGGGACCTGAACAAATTAAAAAGCTTCTGCACAGCCAAGGAAACTATCATGACAGTGAACAGACAACCTACATAATGGGAGAAAATATTTGCATGTTAAACCTCTGATAAAAGGGCTGGTAACTAGAATCTATATAGAATTCAGAAAAATCAACAAGAAAAATACAACCCCATTAAAAGATGGGAAAAGAACATCAACAGAAACTTTTCAAAAGAAGACAGACTAATGGCCAAAAAGTATGAAAAAATGCTCAACATCTCTAATCATCAGAGAAATCCAAATCAAAACCACAATGAGATATTACTTAACTCCAGTGAGAATGGCTTTTATTAAAAAGCTCCAGAACAATAATGTTGAAGTGGATGCAGAGAGATAGGAACACTCATACACTGCTGGTGGAACTGCAAACTAGTACAACCTCTGGAAAATCATATGGAGATATCTCAAAGAGCTACAAGTAGAACTGCCATTTCATTCAGCAACCCCATTCCTAGGTATCTACCTAGGAAAACAAGACATTCTATAAAAAATAAATCTTCACTAGGATATTTATAGCAGCAAAATTCACAATTATATAGATGTGGAAACAACCCAAGTGCCCATCAATACATGAGTGGATCAATAAAATGTGATATATGTATACCATGGAGTACTACTCAGCTACAAAAAATAATGGTTATCTAGCACCTCTTGTATTATCCTGGGTAGAGCTGGAGTCTATTCTACTAAGTGAAGAACCAGAAGAATGGAAAAACAAGCACCACATGTACTCACCATCCAATTTGCATTAATTGATCAACACTTATGTGCACATATGATAGTGACATACATGGGGTGTCGGGCAGATGAAGGGGGATGTAGGGGATGGATATATTCACACCTGATGGGGGCGGTGCACACTGTTTGGGTGATGGACATACTTGTAACTCTGACTCAGGCTTGGCAAAGTCAATATATGTAACCTAAACATTTGTACCCCTGTAATATTCTGAAATTAAGAAAAATAAAAAGAATGTATTCCAATATCAAATGGCAAATTTTAACAATGGTAAAACCACAATTACTTTTGCACTTACCTATTATCACTCACTGGAATGCTTAATCAGATATCATCTTGTAAGATCTAGGTAATACTTGTATTGCTATTTCTTTTTCAAAAGAATTTATAAAATATATACTACTAAAAAAAGAAAAGAAATAAACAGAAATACATTAATCCTGGGAGATTTCAACACTCCACTGACAAAACTAGAAGATCATTGAGGCAAAAAGTAAAAAAAAAAAACAACAAAAAAAAACTGGACTTAAATGTGACTCTAGAACAAATGGACTTAACACGCATTTACAGAACTTTCTACTCAAAATCTGGAGAATATGCATTCCTCTCAGCAGCATGTGGAACATTTTCCAAAATACACCATATATTAGGCCACAAAACAAGTCTCAACAAAGTTTTTTTTCAAAAGCCAAATCATGCCAAGTGTCTTCTCAAATGACAGTGGAATAAAAATAGAAATCACTTCCAAGAGGAACTCTTAAAACTATAGAAATACATAGAAATTAAACAACCTACTGCTTAATCCTATTTGGAGTAAGGATGAAATCAAGATGGAAACTTAACAATTTTTTGAAATGAACAATAATAATGATATAGTCTACTAAAATCTCTAAGATATATAAAAAGCCCTGCTAAGTGGGAAGTTTATATCACTAAACACTTACATTAAAAAAAGAAAAAATTACAAATTAATAACCTAAGGATACACTTCAAGGAACTTGAAAAATAAGAACAAACCAAACATAGAACTAACACAAGACAAGAAATTTCAGATTTCAGAGGAGAATTAAATGAATGGAGAATTAAATTGAATCCAACAAAACAATACAAAGGATCAACGAAACAGAGAGTCAGTTCTTTGAAAAGATAAACAAAATTGATAGACCACTAGCTAGATGAACTAGGAAAAGAAGAGAGATTCAAAGAAGCTCAATAAGAAAAGAAAAAGGAAGCATAACAACTAATACCACAGAAACACAGAACATCATAAGAGACAAATATGAACACTTATATGCACAAAAACTAGAGAAACTAGGTAAAAATGGAAAACACACAACCTCCCAAACTTGAATCAGGAGGAAATAGAAATGCTGAATAGACCAAAAATGAGTAGTGAGTTTAAATAAAAAATCTCCCTATGAAAAAAAAGCCCAGGATCAGATGTATTCACACCTGAATTCTGTCAGACCTCAAATGAAGAATACTACTGCCACTGTTACAAAAGATTAAGAAGGAGGGAATCTTCCCTTCCTGATTCTACAAAGCCAATATCACCCTTATACCAAAGCCAAGAAAGTATACAACAACAACAACAACAACAAAGAAAAGTGAAGACCAATATCCATGATGAGCATAGGTTCCAAAATCCTCAAAAAAAAAAAAAAAAAACCCAAAAAACTAGCAAATTAAGTTCAAAAGCATATCAGAAAGATAATTCACCACAGTGAAGTTTCATTCCAGTGTTGCAAGGATGGTTCAACATTCACAAATTAATAGATGATTCACCACATAAACAGAATTAAAAACAAAAACATACGATCATCTGAATATATGCAGAAAAATTATTCAACAAAATACAACATCACTTTATTATTAAAAACCTTCAACATACTAGGCATAGGAGGAACATACTTCAAAATAATAAAAGCCATATATACCAAACCCACAACCAACATCATACTGAATAGGGAAAGTTGAAAAATTCCCCCTCAGACTGGAAGAAGAAGAAACAAGGATGCCCACTTTCACCCCTTCTATTCAACATAGTAATAGATGTCCTAGCTAGAGAAATCAGGCAAGATAAAGAAATAAAAGGTATCCAAGCTGGAAAATAGGAAGTCAGACTACATCCATTTGCCAATGATATGATCGTATACCTAGAAAATCCTAAGGACTACTCCAAAAAACTTCTAGAATTAATCAATAAATTCCATAAAGTCTCAGCTTGTAAAATCAATGTACACAAATTGGTAGCACTTCTACACACTGATAACAACCAAGCTGAGAATCAAATCAAGAACTCAATATCATTCATAATAGCTGGAAAAAATTAAAATGCCTAAGCATATAATTAACTAAGGAGATGAAAGAACTCTACAAGGAGAACTACAAAACACTGGTGAAAGAAATTGTAGATAACACAAACAAATGGAAAAGCATGTCATGCTCATGGATTGGAAGAATCAAAATTATTAAAATTTCCATACTGCCCAAAGTAATCTACAGATTCAATGTGATTACTATCAACATACCAGCATGATTTTTCACAGAAAAATAATACTAAAGTTCATGTGGAACCAAAAAAAAAAAATTAGCAGCCGAGTTAATCCTATGGAAAAAGAACAAATCTGGAGGCATTACGTTACCTAACTTCAAATTACACTGCAAGGTGAAAGTAAACAAATGAGCATAGTAATGGTATAAAAGGAGTTACATAGATTGATGAAATAGAAAGGAGACCTCAGAAATAAATCCAAATGCTTACAACCGATTTTTTTTTATTTTTTTTATTTCAGAAAATTATAGAGGTACAAACATTTTGGTTATATGTTATGACTTTGCAACATCCCAACCATGATTTGAGATGTGCCATTCCCCCCCCACAATGCTCACCACATCCATTTGTTGTAAGTTTACCCACCCCCAAACCCCCTACCCCCAAAGAATATTACTACTATGTGAGCACCTTAGTGTTGATCAGTCAGTGCCAGTGCCAGTTTGATGGCAAGTACATGTGGTGTCTATTCTTCCATTCTTGTGATACCTCACTTCGGAGGATAGGCTCAACTGATCTTTGACAAAGTAGACAAAATTATATACTGGTGACAGGACACCCTATTCAATAAATGACGCTGGGAAAGTTGGGCAGCATCATGCAGAAGAATGAAATTATATTCATATCTCTCACCATACACAAAATTAACTTAACATATATCCAAGACTTAAATGTAAGACCTTAAACCATAAAAATATTAGAAGAAAATTTAGGAAAAACTATACTTGACATTGGCCTAGAAAAGACTAAGATCCCAAAGCAAATACAATAAAAATAAATAAATAAATAAATAAGCCTTTATTAAAATTAAAAAAACTTCACAGAAAAATAAATAATCAATAGAGTAAATAGACAACCTACAGAATGTGAATAAATATTCTCAAGCTATACATCTGACAAAGGAACTATAGATTCTAGACTAATATCCAATATCTATATGTAACTCAAAAAAATCACCAAGAAGAAAACAAATAACCCCATAAAATGTGGGCAAAATACAAGAACAGATATTTATCAAAGGAAAAGGAACAAATTGTCAATAAGCATATGAAAAAATGCTCAACATCACTAGTCATCATGAACATGAAAACTAAAACCACAATGAGATATCAACTTAGCCTTGTCAGAATGGCCATTATTAAATTTTAAAAAATGTTGGTGTGGACGTGCTGAAAAGGGAACACTTGTACATTGTTAGTGGGACTATAAATTAGTACAACCTCTATGGAAAACAGTATGCATATTTTATAAAGAACTAGAAGTAGTTATACTATTTATTCCAACAGTCTCACTACTGGGGATCTACCCAAAGGAAAATAAGTTATTTTGTAAAAAAAAGATAGCTGTCCTCATATGTTTATCACAGCATAATTCAAAATTGCAAAGATATGGAACAAACTTAAGTTTCCATTAACTGATGAATGGATAAATAAAACATGGTGCGTGGATGCAGAGAGAAAGGAACAATTATATGCTGTTGGTGTACTACAAACTAATACAACTTCTATGGAAAATAGTTTGGAGATACCTCAAAGAACTGAAAATAGACCTACCATTTGATCCAGCAATCCCACTACTGGGTGTTTATCCAAAGGACAAAAAAAAAACATTATTTAAAAAAGACACTTGCACTCAAATGTTTATAGCAGCACAATTCACACCTGGAAAGATGTCAAAACAACCCAAGTGCTCATCAATACATGAGTGGATTAATAAAATTTGGTATATGTATACCATGAAGTATTACTCAGCCATAAAAATGGTGAACTAATGCCTTTTGTAACAACCTGGATGGAACTGGAGACCATCCTTTTAAGTGAAGTGTCACAAGAATGGAAAAACAAAACCACATGAACTCACTACTAAATTGGAAGTAATAGATCAACACTCATGTGCGCATATGGTAGTAAAATTCAATGGAAATCGAGCAGGTGGGAGGGAGGAGGAGGGGATGAGTGAATTCACACCTAATGGGTACAATGCACACTATCTGGGTGATGGACACACTTATAACTTTGACTCAATCTCTACAAAGGCAATTAATGTAACCAAAGTGTTTGCACCACTGTAATATTCTGAAATTAAAAAAAAAAGAAAATATGGTGTATTTATAAACCAAGGAATACTACTTAGCCATCAAAAAGGATGAAATATTGTCTTTTGCAGCAACTTTGATGGAACTGGAGGCCATTTTCCTAAGTGAAGTAACCCAGGAAAAAAACCAAACACCACATATTCTCACTTATAAGTGAGAGCTAAGCAATCAGTATGCATTGTCATACAGAGTGAAATAATGGGCATTAGAGACTCAGAAGAGGCAGGGTAAGGGGTGCGGGGTGAATAATTATCTATTGAGTACAAGTCACTGTTCAGGTGAGGGGTACACTAAAAGCCTAGACTACTCCATCATACAATTCATCCATGTAACAGAAAAAAAAAACCTTTTATACCCCCAAGTTTGTTAAAATAAAATTTTTAAAAAAGAAAGAAAGAAAAAAAAAAGAACCATTGCATAAATAAATTTATTGTGACATAGAATTAGGTTATCTTCAAAGGATAAAGATAAGCCAAATAGTTTTACATATTACAAGTATTGTTGTTATACTCTTATAACAAGAATATAAAATAAATTATGCATATGTAATAATAATGTAAAGGAAATGAAAAGAGAGCTTTAAATGACACAGGTAAAATTTTATACAATTATATAAGTAGGAGTAATTATTTCCAGCCTCCAAATCTGAAAAATGTTCACAGGGGTGGTACTATTCAGAAGAAGTCTTAGAGAGGAAAAAGACATTAATACATGGGATATGTGCAGTGTGCACTGCTTGGATTCTTTTCTTGTCCCTAATGTGCATGTGTTCTGATGAGTGTTAGAACTTGAATCAGGGATCTACTATCTCAGACAACCTTTCACTCTCACTTTATTGCTTACTGGTCAAGGGGAGGGGAGTCAGGTGTACCACATCCCCTCCTCAGGCAGATCCAGACAGTCATATCAGAAAAATACTTTTTATGAAAACCTGAAACTCAGGACACACCTCTCATAACTTCAGAAGTTTTGTATCCTCCAAATTTATTCCCCCTACCTCCTAGGAATTTCCTACACTGTCAGTGCCAAAACTGTATTCTTATCCCACTCCTTGTGCTCTCAATTGCACATACTCAGGTATAAATTTTCAAATTCTCTGAATATGAATATAAAAATCAAACTTGGCTTTAAAAACATCTTCACATATTATAGCCCAATCAGCAAGCAACTATCTCATAAAAATGTCCTTAACCCAGTACTGAAGCAGCAAGCTCTGACCCTATTCCATTTCAATCTTATAACTAATATCTCCTCTTTTCCTAAATACTTGCTCTCTCTCTATGTTGGGGAGGCACATATCAAATTTGAGGAGCTTAGCAGATCTCTCATTTACACATGCTGAATTAGGATTTTCCCAAGTCCTTTGTTATAAGAACATGAATATCTTCCTCAGTGGGTATAGCTGTCCTCCTCAATATAATTAATGTATATATACACATATAATTACTATCCTTTGTTCTTTCTGTCACCTCTGCATAAGTTCACTGGGTCTCACATAATTTTGACTGTCAATCCTTCCCCCTCAACCTTGTTGCTATGTGATTGGAATTAACTGTACTGCTTTCACAGACTGTTTTCAGCTAATTTGTTGTGTGTTTGTCCAGACATAGTCTTTATAGGCACCTCAAATTAAAGATTTGTGTAGGTACAAAATCTCAAAGAAAACTTCGACATCTCAGTTCTTCCATGCTAATTCACATAATACCACTCAATAACCCATTGGAGCTAGTAAAATCATTAAACTCTCTGTTTTGATGTCAATTTTCACCCCTCCTTTTTATCTAGATCTTCACTTATCATGACCTTGTGTGATAGAAAATTCTAGATTATTTTGAGCTAAAGAAATAGGAGTCAACATAACACATGTTCCCAAAGATATTCGCCAGTTCCTACATTCTAAGACATTAAATGTCCTTCTAACTGGCAATATTCTTCTCCCGTCCATTACTTACTACACATGTCACTTTCACCACAATCTTCTGTTTCTTTCCTAACTTTTGCTGTAGAATCATCACCTTCAAACATAGCATATGATTAGAATTTTCTGGCTGTAAACCACATAGAACCTCAATGTCACCTATATCCTTCCCCAAAGGGATCAATTCAAAACCGTATTCAGATACTTCACCTAGTTTCACTTTTGGGAAAGGACCAGTACTTCTCCTTGGAGCAAGATGATGTTTCTCATGTTTTAGTGGCCCCAAAATTAAGCAGTCATATTATCTGACTCAACATCTAACCAATATGTGATGATATAGCAGATATAGGATAATGACAGTAAAAGTTTCCAGACAAGATCATAGATTTTGGGGCCTCTTGTCATGACAGGGGGCCCATTCATCATCTGTGATGCATGTACCTTGCTCTTGCTCTGTAAACCTATGTTGCCCTTCCTCAGTAAACTTTGTTTCATGTTTGCCTTTCAAAAAAAAAAGGAAAGAAAATAGATTTTGGTAAACAACTAGTGGTCTCTAATGAAGATTTTTTTCTAAGTTGCTAGATATTTTAAATCCTCTATTATCATAGTCACTTAAATAATAAGATATGCTTGTCATTAGAATGTTTTACAAATTGAGATGCATCTTTAAATTAATGTGTCACTATTTTTCTGACTTTCCTCTGTCTTCTAGAAAGGCTAATGTTAAATTCTTGGTATAAAGAAATGTAATAATAAATTGGAATGAGTAGCCTCCTTTGCAACAGGAGCCTCTTTAAAGGTATCAATTAAGCTCTTCTTTTTAATTTACATTGAAACGTGTATAGATATGAAAAAAAAACAACAAAGTCAACATCTCTTGATGGTCTATGCAGTTGGATTAATATTTTTCCTAGATAAGTGTATCAGTCAAGATATAATAGATTATGCTTCAATTTTAAGCAACCTCCCAAATTTTAGTAGTTCATAACAACAATGTTTATTTTCAAAGGTTGGCTGGGTATTCTGTTCCTCATTCTCTAACTCTGGTCCCCAGGCTTACAAAGGAACCACTTTCTTGATTTCTTGAACACTGATGGTTACCATACCATAGAGAGAGAGAGTTTCTTACCCTTCCATAAAAGATTCTGGTCCGGAAATGATAAATTCTTTAAAGTCTAAAAGATTTTTTTCATTTCACAGGAGAAAAGAAAACTTGTCTGATAAATTGCTTAACAAAATTTCTAATAGAGTAATATGTAGTGTGACAGGCTCTTGTCTACCTTTGCCATCAGGGATTAGCCTCTCTCTGTTCTCCTTCTCATATTCAGCTTTCCAAGTTAATTGAATTGTCTCCTTCTGGCTACCTCCTGTAGGACTACTTACATTTTCTGCAGGACAATTTATTTTTACCAGCAGGACTCAAGAATATGCCCACCTTTAGTTTGGTAAGAACTTGAAGAAGTACCCTCCGGAGTGTTTCATTATCACTTGTCAATACAAAGGGATTATAAGGGCTCCCACACAGAGGATCTCTGCATTTGTGGCTTGGCAGTATCTCCTACCATTATGGGAAGTTTAGAAATCGAACTGGGTCGCTCTATTGCTGATAACTTAAGCTACCAGGTCAGGTTCAAATTAGATTGAATCTCTAGCATTGATATTATCATCAAATTCGAGGAACCAAAGTGACCATAGATTATTGATTATTCTTGATTTATTGTAGAAGCTCCCCATCACTTACAAGTTTATTGTAATTAAAGAATCATATACGTGTTAAGCTAAAATCCTCTTTAAAGATCACCTATCCCAATCCTTTCATTTTATAAGTAAGAAAACTAACAGAGCCAGTTTCAAAAAGTTAGAAAAAGTGCTGACTCAAATAACTACATATTTTGTTGACTGTTTGGAGAGGCTTGATTTTTTTTATTTCAGCATATTATGGGGGTACAAATGTTTAGGTTACGTATATTGCCCTAGCCCCCCGCCGCGAGTCAGAGCATCAAGCATGTCCATCCCCCAGATGGTGCACATCGCACTCACTATGTTTGGAGAAACCCATCCCCTCCTCCCCGCTCCCATACGCCCAACGCCCGGCAAATGTTATTCCTATATGTGCGCTTAGGTGTTGATCAGTGAAACCAATTTGATGGGCAGTACATGTGGCGTTTATTTTTCCACTCTTGGGATACGTAAGAAGAGCTTTTACGACTCATATTCATACACTGGCTGCGAGGGGAGAGGGTGCATCTGCGCGTACAGCAAAGAGGGATTTGAGCTCCCAATCTTGCAGGAC
>CAUYSK010037077.1:0-103029 GCA_963575035.1 Avahi laniger | reverse complement strand
GGAAAACTCTTACAGACATTGGCCTAGGCAAAGAATTTATGAAGAAGACCCTCAAAGCAATCACAGCAGCAACAAAAATAAATAAATGGTACCTGATCAAATTAAAAAGCTTTTGCACAGCCAAGGAAACTATCATTAGAGCAAATAGACAACCTACAGAATGGGAGAAAATATTTGCATTTTACACATCTGATAAAGGGCCGATAACAAGAATCTCTACAGAACTTAAGAAAATGAACAAGAAAAAATCAAACAACCCCATCGATAAATGGGCAAAGGACATGAACAGAGAGTTTTCAAAAGAAGACAGAACAATGGCCAGCAGACATAAAAAAGTGTTCAACATCTCTAATCATCAGGGAAATGCAAATGAAAACCATAATGAGATATCAGCTAACTCCAGTGAGAATGGCCTTTATCAAAAAGTCCCCAAACAACAAATGCTGGTGTGGATATGGAGAGATAGGAACACTCATACACTGCTGGTGGGACTGCAAATTAGTACAATCCCTGTGGAAAGTAATTTGGAGATATCTCAAAGAGCTAAAAATAGAAATACCATTTGATCCAGCAATCTCACTACTAGGCATCTACCCAAAGGAAAAAAAAGACATTCTATAATAAAGACATCTGCTCTTGAATGTTTATGGCAGCACAATTCACAATTACAAAGATGTGGAAGCAGCCCCAGTGCCCATCAATACGTGAGTGGATTAATAAAATGTGGTATATGTGTACCATGGAATTCTACTTGACTACAAAAAACAATGGTGAACTAGAACTTCTTATATTATCCTGGATAGAGCTGAAGCCCATCCTTCAAAGTGAGGTATCATAAGAATGGAAAAACAAGCACCACCTGTACTCACCATCAAATTGGTACTAACTGATCAACACTAAGGTGCTCACATGGTAGTGATATTCATTGGGTGCCGGTTAGGTGGGAGGGAAGATGGGGGTGGGTAAACTTACAACTAATGGATGTGGAAGGCACTGTATGGGGGAAGGGCACGCTTGTATCCCTGGCTGGGTCGAGGGAAAGACATTATATGCAACCAAAATGTTTGTACCCCTATAATATTCTGAAATTAAAAAAAAATAATGGCTTGGGCCATGCAAAAAAAAAAAAAAAAGAAAAGAAAAAGGACTAGACAATGTTAATAAAAGTAATTTATGTTAGTAAATTTGTTTATATGTTGATAAGGGATAGCATTGCTAAAACTACTTTGTAATGTATGATGGAACTAATGAGTAAATATATCCCAAATAACTACAGCCAGATTTTTTATTATTGGGGAAAACATTACAAATAATAAATGAAGGGTAGAATGAAAAAAAACACAGTGTCTTCCCAAGCATAAACACTCAGGTGTACTAATGACAGTTACATGGGTATAACAGTTGAGAGCAGATGAACCGTGTTCATAAAGAAATAGATCAAAAAGGGAAATATATAAACACATATCACTGGGGTTGATAGATGTGTGCACCCAGCTTCATAATTGCAGTCATCTGAAACACTGTGACGAACAACCTAAGTCTTTGGACAAGAATGCTCAAAACCCTTGGTGGGTCACCACTGCATGTTTAGTCACCCAGAGAGCTGAGATCTCAAGAAATTTTATCTTTCATAAATGCACATGTATAAAAAGGAGATCTCTTCATTTACTGAAGAAGTTTCAACATTTTTATATACACACACAATACTTGAAACAGTCAACATTGTGATAATGTACTTTCATGGGGGCAGATTTGCAAAAAATGTGTAAAACATATTAGAACTCTCTCAAAGTCTCTACACAGTTTATAGCTCCAGTTGTGGAAATCACAGGAAGATGAAATACTTAGCATAGCAAATTGTGCTGTGTGTGAAGGGGCAGAAGTCATATACCACTGAATAATTTGGCAGGGGAGACTCTGTATTTTTCCTGGTGTTTTCACTTCTGTGATCTTTGAAATACTCGCTGCACTTATAGTTGGAGAATGGTTGTGGTCTACAAATTTTGTAAGTATATGCTGTCCATTTGAAAGTCTGATTATTGCTTGGCTGTCGCAAGTAAGTGATTTTCTGCTTTTGCAGCACCAATAATAATTAGTGTTTAAACTTTTTCACCATAAGTAGCCTCACACTCTTAATCACAGCTTTTTTGTGAAGGAACAATTTCACAGATCTCTTCTGTTTTGTTGTAAGGGATACGGTAAAAAGGAGCGATATTCGGCTTCTGTAGTCCCAAATCAGTGTTAGGGTTCCAGAGAAACAGAACCAATAGGATATGTGTGTCTATATACATGAGGGGGACTTATTAGGGGAATTGGCTCACATGATTATGGTGGCTGAGAAGTCCCATGACAAGCCATCTGCACACTGGAGGCCCTGGGATGCTGGTAGCGTGGCTCAGTCCAGTTTAAAAGCCTCTGAACCAGGAAAGCCGATGGTGTAACTCCCAGTTCAAGGCTGAAAGCGTCAGGCCCCAGGGGCCCGCTGGTGTAGGTCCTAGAGTCCAAGGCTGGCAAGCTGGGGCCTGATGTCTGCCCCAGCCAACCCTTCAGTTTGTTTTGACTGAAACTATCGAAAGCATTTCAGAGAATCGTCAACTTTCTTTGTGCGCTTATTTTTTTCATTGATTTATTTATGTAATGATCAAATTAAAGTAAATAATTATAGTAATAAGAATTTAAAGAACAAAGCTGACTCTTAGTAAATAAACAGCCCAACAGGTGGGACTGTTTGGAAGACACTTGAGAGAGGAGGCTGTTGGCCACGAATGTTTAGCATTTCAGGGACCTCGGTCGGCATTTTATAGAGGGAGTGCAGAACACGTGTCAACTCGTGAGTTGGTTAGGTGGAACTTCGTTAAGATAGCTTTACTATATTTTTCTGATAGTTTTTCAGTGAATTTGTTATTCAGCAAGTAAGCCAGTCACTCAGTAAATTAAGTTTGCCTTTGATGAATTGGTTTTTGGCCAGTTGGTCATTTGTTATTGGCATATTGACTTTTAGGAGAATTTGCTTACAATGGAGTCAAGACAGAATGGGCAGGCAGCAGAGCCAGGTGGAGGGCTGCCGAAAAGCCAGCAACAGAGCCAGGTATACGGGGAGCACTGCAGGCAACTCTGCATTGTGGGAGAGTGGGGTTTGGGTGGGAAGCCTGCAGGTGAGGCCACAATTCTCTGCACGGGCTACATTAGGAAGGACCTGCAGGCCATGCAGAGAAGTTTGGAATTTGTCATCAAAGCAAACTTTGTCATCAAAGTAAACCATTGGAGGACGTTTTTTAAATTTATGATTTACTTCAGCTAGTTGTTATTTCTCATACATTGAACCACATTGCATTTTATTTTTACCTCTTTTGTGGTACATATTGAATCTTTTATCATAGTTATTTGTCACAAACTCTTTAGGGAATAGGACTTATCTTTTATCATCCCTTTTAGTGCCTAACAGTGCTTCATGCAGCTATTAACTATCTCTTGACATTCTTTAGCCTCAGTTTTAAGCTTTGGAAGATGTTCTTTGTTTCTTATACTTTTTTTGTATTTCTCACATTATATAATATGTAGAAAATACTGATGACGGAAGCATGTCAAAAATCAGTTTCATAATGTTGATGATGCTTTTACAGAAGAAGGGAATATTTTCATGTCACTATTTTGCCCTCAGAGTAGGCACGGCAGCAGCCTCCGGTGTCCCTGTGAACTGTGATTCCTTCTACATGGCTAGTGTCTCTTTGGATGTGCTCCTAGGGGTGTAGGTGTGTCTGTTGTGTGGAAATTTAGAACCTCTCCTGCATCTCTGCAATCACAGTGTGGCGTGCAGCATGTTTAATACTCTGCTTTAGCTCTTTGCTTTTCAAGGGGACACTGGGATAGGCCAAAATATACGTATGTATGAAAAGACGTGCCTTTCAAAAGATTTTTGTTTTTGTTTCATACTGAGAGTTGTGCAGCTATCAAACTGACTGTGCTGAGTATGCAACAAGTACTGAGAGAGCATTTGAAGAGGCGAGCCCGGCTCTTTGGGAAATGAATCCCATCTGTGTTGACGTTGGCCGCTGCGCCCCGCCGCCCAGCTCGAAAGCCGCCCTTTCACCGAAGGGGTTTAACCCAGACAAGCACCCTCAGTGCTTCATTTCCTGCCCTGTCTTCAGAATAGCATTGAGTCTGAACCCAGGAATATCTCAGATCTTTGTTATTGAGAAGAAAGAAGAGCAAGGTCGACTCATTTTGGGGGCATAGTACCCGAACAAGGCATTTTCTAGACATGTTTTTATTTAGTAACTTAACCTGGAGTAGAGGAGAACAACTTAATTCTTTGATATTTTAAAGCTAGAGCTTATATAAATTTGATGTCTTTTTATATCATCAGGTAACAGTGAAATTTTCTTTTATTGTGGTAAAATATACACAACAAAATTTACCATTTTAACCATTTTTAAGTGTATTGTTCAGGGGCATTAAGTACATTCACACTATTGTGCCACCATCAGCCCCACCCATTTCTAATACTTTTTCATCTTTCCAAACTGAATCTCTGTCTCCATTAAACACCAGTTCCCACACACCCCAGCCCCGGGAATCCCCCACTCTACTTTCTGTCTCTGTGAAACTGTAGAGTTGGAGACCAGCCCTTACCCCCTTGTCTGTTGATTGCATTTCATCCTTTCTAAAGTACTTTCACGGCAGCCCTGTGATCTCTGTTTGACAGATGAGATTATGAGGCTCTTCAAGATTATGTGACAAAAGCAGATATGTTACCGCTTGCAGAGTCGAGGCTAAAGCCCACGATTCAAAACAAAGCCATTGACTTCTGTGTGGAGTAAGATGTGGTCCTGTTAGAGGATGTGAACCATCTTGTTCCCCTTTCTTCCCTTGTCTTTCGCGAATCTCAGAGTTCCAGCTCATGTACACTCTCAGTAGCATCTTTATCTTAAATTCACTCTGCGGCTGGATTCCAGACCCATATCCTGCTTATACTCCCGCTGCACTGTTTGGCTGTCCCTCTGGATGCCTACCTACAGATAGAAAAGAAGGGGGAGATGACATGGCCCCATGGGGCTTTCATTCTTTGTCATGCACAAATAAAATGAGAGGAAACTTAAGAAAATATGTGTGACTATTTTCCCAGTGTTTACTCAAGTGCTGCATGGAATGCAAATTAAATAGTGACCAGAATGGAATGGTGCGTAACTTGGATAAAGTCTTTTATTTTGCCAAGAAGAGTATGTACGAAATTCTTGGTGTTAGGATTGAAACCATTTTTACAGTTTAAACTATTAATATAAAAATATTCTTATCTACTGAAAATGACTTTAATCCAATCATCCGTTTCCCTCGGCAGCACGGATACCTTCTTAAAGAATGAGCTGTAGCCCAGGAATTTTAGATTATGGCACGAATGCCATGCAGTGCTGCTGAAATACTCGGGCCAGCTAGGAAAGGGTTTTGCTGAAATGTAATGAAATTAAAACTTGAACACTAATTTTCTTATTTCAGAGTATATAATTTTTGACTGTTACCCTTAACAGATTTTAATCATGGTCACCAAAAAAACAATCTGGATGCATCAATGTTTGTATAGAATTAAAGTCAGAAAGTGAGTCCAAATTCTAGGCTTATAATTTTCTCGGCTCAGATAAGGTCTCATAATTTATTGGCGTTTCTTGTGGAAGGACTGAGTAATAAATCAGGGTAGGAGGAGGGAAGCCGTGGGCAGCAGCAGAGAGGCAGGGTGCCAGGTGAGAAGAGCGCCAGCAGGTGCAGAGGCATTGGTGCTGATGTAACAGCGTGGAAGGCCAGTCTTCCTTAGGAAACGGGTCCGATTGTGCTGTGTGATATGGAAAGCAGTCTGGGCGAGTTGGTTAGTTCCTTCCTTCCATCCTGTTCCGCCCAGCCACCTGCGTGTCAGGTGCCGAGGGAGGCGGTAGTGAGCCTGCTCAGCAGGCAGTGCCCACTCTGGCTGACTTCTGGCTTCTCCACTAGCAGATAGCAGGGATAGACCCCAGTTAGGGCCTTTAATCTCTTCAGCCTTAGGTTCCTCATTTGTGAAATCACAGTTGAAATACTGATATCTCAGTGTTATTTCCTGAACGAGAGAAAATACATACAGAAAGTATCCCAGGACACCATCTGACACGTCGTAGGCAAACAGCAGATCAGGTTGAGTATCCCAAATCTGAAAATCCAAAATGAGCATTTCATTTGAGTCTCATGTTGGCACTCAAAAAGTTTTGGATTTTGGAGCATTTCCGATTTAGGATGTTTGGATTTGGGATGCCCACCTGTTAAGTTTATAATGCAAATATTTCAAAATCCAAAAAAATTCTAGATCTGAAACACTTCTGGTCCTAAGCATTTTAGATAAGGGACACTCAACCTGTAGTAATAGTGGTAATTATTATTATTGTGTTTATACCACACAATTCTATGAACATAGTAATTTGTTATTATTATCATTACTAATGGAAAAAGAATTCTCTGTGTGGCTTGTTCTTAAAGTAGCAAAGGTAAATACTAATGGTTTTTTTACCCAAAAAGATGGGAATTAAAATTATAGTCAGTATTGTAAACCAGCCAAGCCTATAAATCATATTACTGTGCTGTTGTAAGTACTGGTTTTCTCTAATAAGACCCGGAGGGAGACCTTAAAGAAGTTTACAATACCTTAAGGTAGGTAAGTAATGTCACTGTCAAAAATGGGTACATTTGAAGGACCTACTCTGACCAAAGATTCTTATGTTGTTTATCCTTTGGTGAAGACACAAGGTCAGTTCTCACTCATATTTTGAAAGAGGTAAAGTTGGCTTTATTGTCTATTGACCTGTAATTTTATTTGAGACTTGGTCTTTCTCTGTCACCCAGGCTAGAGTGCAGTGGTGTGATCATAGCTCACTGTAAACTTGAACTCCTGGGCTCAAGTGATCCTCCTGCCTCAGCCTCCTGAATATCTGGGACTACAGGTGCACATCACCATGCCTGGCTAATTTTTTAAATATTTTGTAGAGATGGGGTCTCACTATGTTGCCCGGGCTGGTCTCAAATTTCGGCCTCAAATAATCTTTCTGTCTTGGCCTCCCAGTGTGCTGGGATTACAGACGTTAGGCATCATACCTGACTTGGACTTGTAACTTTATAAGAATACTAGAATTGGAAATTCTGGAGATTGTTATGAGGCAACACTGTCGTTTACAGGTGAGGAGACGGGCTCAGAGCTCTGGGAAGGTTGCACAGGCCCAGGAGCCACGCCGGACCTAGGTGGGACACACGCTGTGGGTCTGAGTTGTCGTCGTTTTCATTTTACGCTCGTTTCCTGCCTGTCCGCTGGTTTCCTGTGATCCCTTTTGAAAATCTGTCTTCCCTATTTGTACTTTTTAAAATTTCTGTTAATTGTGATTTCAGTGGATTCTTACCTACTGGAAAAGATCTGAAAACATTTTTTCCCCTGAAAGCTCTGGCACTGAATAACAGTTTGGGTTCCTCTTTTCAGACTCTCCTGTTTGACTTTAACAAGCTGTATGTGTCTGAAACCATGTGGCAGATTTCAAGGATAAATGGTATTTGAGAGTAGAGTGTTTCTAGCAGATTATTAATATTTTTTGAGGGGTACTATTTCAAAGTGAAAATAGTTTGATTTTTTTTCATGATTTCAAAAGTGATAAATACCATGTAGAAAATTCAAGCTATATAGGTATGTATTTAAAAAAGAGGTACCCGTTATTAAAATTTTTGGCAAATGACTCTCTTTGTATGTATATAAGCAGAAACACACAGATTTTATGTAAACGAATCATAGTACACCTGTTTTCTTTTATTCAGTAATATCTAGTAGAGATTTTTTTAGTAAATGTACACATGCATTATCCTATTAAATGTCTGTGGACGTAATAATATATCTAAGCATTCCTCTCTTGATAAACATTTAGATTATTTTTAGATTTTGCTAAATAAATTTTTATTGGACATTCCTGTACCTTTTTTTCTCATGTGCCCAGTTGGTCGTCTTGGCCTATATATTTCTACAAGTGAAATTATTGCATCTAAGGGCATATCTCTCAAAAGGTTGTGCCAGATATGCACCCACCAATAGGGTATGGAAGCATCTGTACAGAAATCTGATCCGTTTAGACAGTAAGCTCTTTGCCTTAACACCTTTGTGTTACTCGCAACCCTCAGGAAGGGAGGCTGACTTGTGCTACTTAACAAGCATTTCTTTGATTCAACTATTTGTAATGCTTCCCCGGGACATGAATAATTTGACTGTTTCACCATACTAACAGGAAGTTGGAACAGCCTGCATTTCATGAATAAAAGAAACTCAGCGAATCAAACAACTCTTTTCCAGAAGCAACTAGCAGAGGTTTTAACCTGGGTGTGGACTCTGCTACAGACCTCTCCCGGTGCTGAGCGTGGTGTATCAAGCTCTATTTTAAGAACTGCTTCTTAGGAAGATACGAATGACCTGGATATGGTCCAGCAATTAGACCACAGAGTGATGACTGTCCAGGAAACCAGCTTTCTGCTGGGAGGGCGGAGGAGTTGGAGTTATTTAGCCTGGGGGATAGGACTGGGGTGGAAGTGGGAGAGCTGTCGTCAGGACACAGGGGTGTTGTGCGGGTGATCTCGAGTGAGCGAGAGGAAGGAGTGGATCGAATGTGCTGTGGGTGATTAGCCTTCCACAAAGCACTTCATGGGGTGAGCTACACGGAAAGTGATGGAGGCTCACGTTCTAGAGAGTTGACATTAAAAAACAAACAAACAAACCATCAAACCGTAATTTCATTGGAATGTTGTTCTACTTGGAACCTTAACTTGGTAGACCTTGTTCTGTTCACCGTGACATACCTCTTCTCAGTTTTACAGAATATAGATAGGTGAAATAGCTGCACACTGTTAACAGATAAAAGGAAGGAGAATATGAGTATCAGAATATGTTTAGCAGGCACGCCTGGTGTCTGAAAACCCCATCTCTGTCATATGCTAGTGTCTGATTTTGAGAAGGTGGTTTTAGATTCTGAGCCCCAATTTCTGTCTGTAAAATATAAGGCAGTGTATAGTAAGTACCCAGATGGATTCCTGCATGGATTGAGTGATGCCCCCTGTGACAGGGCAGAAGCGACTAGTGCGGCTCCAGGCAGACAGCAGGTGCTCAGCGGATGCTGACTTCCCTTCCCATTGTTGACCTTCTCCGTTAGCGGAAGGACAAGTGACAGATATGGCCAGCAGATCCTGTAGGTGTTCGTGGGAAGGACAGGTTGGTGTGGATTAGAGCCATCAGGAAAGCTTAAGACAAGAAGGGGACTTCAGCTGAGTCTTGAAGGCCCCGTGGAATCTGGATCGTCCTGGGGTGTGGAACGAGCCCCCTGCCCTTCCACAGTCCAAGGTTCTGACTTCACCACCAGAGAGTGCCTCAGTCTCTGAGCTCGTCAAGAGACTGTGATACGATTGGTTTCAGTGAGGAGCGGATTCCCTCTGCAGAGAATAACTTCCACTTTCTGTCAGAGAGTGGCTTCTAGGTGATATGCACTTTTTAAAAAAGTTTTCCTGACACATATTAGGAATATGGTGAAAATGTGGGCAAACCTCACTCACTAATTTAGGCAGTGTGGACTAGTGCTTTCTCTGTGAGGAACACAAGGCAGACCTTAAGAGTGCTGGGTTGTGGGAGCTCACGGCTCGAGTGGCGTGGCTGTGGGGAAGAGTCAGCGCCAGGTCTGGGAGGGTCGGTGGCGGTGAGTGTTGTGGGGGCGAAGATGAGCTCAGCAGCCCCCTCAGACCTGGGGAAGGGCCCCGCCCCACGTTGGGAGGGGAAGTGAGTGAGGCCGGAGTGAGGCCGCATTGCACACTTGCAGAGCCCCACAAGTTGGCAGGCCTGGATGGCTGGATGGATGCAAGCGGGAACGTAGCAGAGACACATTGGGAACTGGCCTTCCAAACCTCTTTATAGGACTAGATTCTTTACTGCCATAGACATTTCAAAGGAAAGAGGAAAATGCTGGCTTGAACCTGTTAACTGGAAGTACAGAATTTCCCTCTAGCAGTCATGCTAATTTCTGCGTTGTTTTTCCTTTTTTCCCCCCCCACAGCCTCCTGACAGTGGGCCTCCGCCATTACCGACATCCTCCCTCCCAGAAGGTTATTACGAGGAAGCTGTGCCCCTGAGCCCTGGAAAAGCTCCGGAGTACATCACGTCAAGTGAGTGGGGGCTCTGTGTGGCCCAGCTGGTCCCTTATTTACAGGACTGCTGGAGGGCCCGGCCCCTTTCCGGGCGCGAAGGGAACAGGGGCATCGTGCAACACGATGCAGATGTGGGGCTGAGCAAACTCTGAGCCCACCGAGGTGGTAACTACAGAAAGGGGTGGAAGAGGCTAGAGTGCCTCCGGGGGCCGTTCCGACGGCTGTCTTCCTGGTGACTCAGAGGTTGGGAGGCCTTAGTGTGCAGGAACAAGCATCAGCAAATGAAACGTGTTCCCTTTGGCAGAGGAGAAACAGCATTTTGTGGTCTGTTTTCGTGGGTGCCACAGCCCCCTCCCCTTAGCCTTTGAGTAGAGCGTGTCCCCCTTGGGCTGCGTCCACTCTGGCGTTATCAGAGCATTTTCTACCAGAGTGACTATCAGGTTAAAAATAATTAAGTGCAACACAAATAGGCATCTTTGTCATAGACTTTTGTTTGTTTGCTTCTTTTTTTTATATAAGTTTTACCAGAATTTTTTTTTTTTTTTTTTTTTTGAGATATGGTCTTCCTCTGTTGCCTGGACTAGAGTGCAGTGGCACAATCATAGCTCACTGCAGCCTCAAATTCCTGGATTCACATGATCCTCCTGGCTCAGCCTCCTAAATAACTGGAACTATAGGCATGTGCCACCACACCCAGATAATTTTTAAAATTTTTTGTAGAGAGATGTCTCACTATGTTGCCCGGGCTTGTCTTGAACTCCTGGGCTCAAGTGATCCTCTGCCTTGGCCTCCCCATTTGCTGGGGTTCCAGGCGTGAGCCACCAAGCTTGCCTACCAGAACATTTTGCCTAAGTTGCAGTCCTTGTGGCTCCACGTAGTTGCCTGCTGGTAACCCTCAGATGTGCCCCTTTGTTAGTACCCAGCTTTTAAGTTCAGAGAAAGAATGACATGCTGACATTGGAAACCTCTCTAGCACTATCTGTGGAATGTACTTTGAATTGTTGGCTTTATATCTCCTGTCAGCATCTGTCAGGCAGTGTGCCGTTGTCTCACAAAGACGATAAAGTAGAGTATCTGAGGGTGTCGACTTAGGGAGTCCAGCTTGCTTTGCTTTATAAAAGATAGGTAGGTGGAAGGTGAAAGAGTGCTTGCTGATTTTAACCAAGAGGCTTCCAGTTTGTTGATTTTTCATGCCATGGTCTCTGACCTCTTCTGTCTTGTTAGGGAAATACTCTCCTTCCTCTTAAAGTGGTTTTAATGTTACCTGAAATCTCGGCTACATAGAGACTTTGTATTTTTGGTCTTTCTCTTCCCTGGCAATAAACAAGTATAGCTTCCAGCAAAGCAGAATCTAGCCTGGTTGTTAGATTGTTGTAGATTTTCCCGTTGGCATATCTGTCTGTGAAGAGGGGCTGTACAAGAGTCACGCCAGCTGGATTGTGTGCCCGAGGATGAGGGACTGTCCCAGCTCCCTCTTGCCGCTCTACCGGAACAGTCAGCACAGAGAGCCCACTGTCAGTAAGCAGCTGTTGCACTCTGAGTGGGAAAAGGGATAGTTCTGATAAAGGATGCTATAAAATTTTAAGTTTAAGGACTATTTGGCAAAAATGTGTTTAAATAATTTCTAAGTGTCAACTATTTAAGAAGATAGATTAATTAGAAAAGACAAAAATTAAATGGCTTGATATAATTCAAAACTTTATTGGGTTCCTTTCTGTTCAATGGCAATGAGTAAAGAAAAAAATGTGTTCTTTTGGTGAGGGTATTTCCTAGTATTTGGAACTTGCCTCTCTGGTCTTCTCCCACCTTCCTTCTCCTCCCTCCCCCAACGTACTTTCAAGCTGGAAACCTAGAGTGGTTCTGTATGATGTTGGGGGCCGTTGGCAATTTTCATTCTGAGAAGCTCCACATAGCTGATGTGCGTGTCCTCTTTAGTGGAGCTGTTCCTCAGCTGCCAGTGGCTGGACAGCTTGCAATGCGCTAATTCCAGAAGGAAGAGGAACAGAAGAACTCAGTTTGGGGAGACATGGAGTCAACAATGACGGCCACTGTGGCTTCTCCAGTCAAATGTCTCTTAAATTTCCGTCGATGGCTTGAGGACATGGCCACCTCTCCCTGGAGGGACAGCAGCACTGAGTTGACTTGTCAGCTCAGCCCAGGGTTTTACTGCCCTCAGTTAGAAATGAACTTTGAACAGTTTTGTCGACCCGTCAGTTCCGGTATCTTCAGAGAAGCAGACCCACTGTGCATGTCATGGAGTAAAGGCTTTGTTGAAGGAATGAGCCATACGCAGTTGCGGGAACCGGTGAAGACGCCTGAGAGAGGCTAGATGAGGACTGAGGAGAGGACAGGCTGCAGCCCGTGCTGCTTACTTCCTGCAGTCCCCATGGCACAAGTGCCCAGCAGGAGAAGCTGGAACTTGCCTCCAGAGCTGCACACATATGTTGCCCAGGACTCAGAGAGGAGAAAGGAGGAGACCCTATGGGAGCTTGTGCCAGCAAGGTGGGCTGGCAGGTGAGCCACAGCCCAGGTAAGCTGCAGTGGCACTTGGTACCCCACACCGACCTTCAGAGAGTATGAGCTGCTGCTCCCTCTCTACTTTCTGCAGCACTCCCAAATTTCTCCTGAGGTCACCCTACCCTAGAATCATCCAAGAAAGAGGATTTTGGGAAATGTAATTCCAGCCTTGCTAAGTTGATACAGTAGAAAACCAGCACAGTTTAGCTTGCATAGTTTGGTATTCATGCACACCTCTTTTAACCACCCTGGATTTCCAAATAAAAACAAGAGCAAAATCATCTGGATCCTAACACGATTCAGCTATTGCCCGTATAATGGAAAACTCTCCAACTCCCCAAAGAGGATACAGAGTCCCTTCATCCAACCTTTGGGTGACAGTCATTCTCTTCTGGTGCCTGTAACTTAAATTCTGAGATGCAAGGTTGACTACTGTTAGCACCTCTTAGGTTAGATGGTAGGAGCCTGGGAGAGGGAGGAGAGAGTTAGCATCTACATGGACAGATACATCCACATCCAAATAAGGGAGAAAAGCTCATGACAAGTTCAGTCCTCATCTTTACAGCTGGTCAGTGGTCATCACTGGTATTTATAACTTCCTGTACTGCCCATTCCATATTCCCCTCACCCTGAGCAAACCCCTTGTTTGATCACGGTTTCTTATTGGTGAGGTGACCCAACTTCCTTTTCTGAAAGGTCCAGGCCATGAGTAGGACTTTCTGTGTTGGGTGGTTGTAATTGTCCCTTAATGTTAATCAGGGCATGGGAGAATGAAGGGGTGCCTAGGGACCTCCCAGGTCCCAGACATGTTCTTCCTATTCCCATTGTGTGGGGACAGTTTCTTCTCGGTCAGGATCAGTCACCCCAGCCACCGCATCAGCCACTTTCTTTTCCTGTTGGTGTTCTGGCATGAGGAACCTGGCTGGCAGCTTCCACTTGCAGTTTAACCATCGCTATATCCTGTTTTAGGCCAGCAGAGTCCAAAATTTTAGGGAAGGGAAGCAAAGATTTTGTTAGTGGATCACCAGTGGTAATAGTGAGAGGAGCCCCTATCATTCACCCCTTGGTTCTTGGACTTGTGACTCCTGGCTATGGGAGAAGCTGTACCACCGTGTCAAAACATACACTGCTCAGAGACGTTCTGGAAGATACTACCCACAAGATGTGGCCAGTTGGCTGGCACTAGAGCTAAATATTCAAGAAACCATTCTACTGGCCTACTGGGTCAGTTCCTTCAGAGTTGCCGGGAATGTGGCAAGACCAGTGATTTCCCTGAGCATAAATCCCTTGTTGTACTTCATTTGCTGTAAAGTGAGTTCCTCGGTTGGAGGCAATGCTGTGTGGCATCCTGTGACGGTCACAAGGGTGTTCTTAGGCTGTAGGTGGTGCTTTGGGCAGGAGCACTGTGGAGAAAGGAGGCAAATTTACTTTAATGATCTCCTCACGGTCGACTGGTGATAACGATCTGCTGCCAGGTGGCTGGCTGATATTCCCAGAAATGGTGTCGGGGGCAGGGGGCTGCGGGGCCATATCAGTCTCTCAGAAGTGCCTGGGAGCAGGTGAGTCTTCATGAGTGGAGTCCACATTGCCGAGTTCCACGTATAACCTCCATCCCTGCCACCAGAGCCACTTGCACATAAGCCCATCTGGACAAGAAGTTGGGATAGAGGCCAACGGATTTGTGTGCTGTGAGTGGGTCACTTGGTTCACCTGAGTGCTGAGATCCTCGTCTGCTGCAGTTGCCCTCTGCCAAGCTTTCCCCTGGTACACAGGTATTCACGTTGTGTGCCCATGTGGAGGTTTGCTCACAGGTCAAGCTGTTTGCTATGAGTTTCCTAACAAGTTCTTATCAGGTCTTGACCACCAACCAAACCATTAGGCCATGCTTGTGGATCGCTGTTAAGCGAAGGGGCAGTGCAGCAGGACCAGGGGTCAGGGACACATAAGCTGCTTGCTGGTTCAGCTTCCCTACATCTTCCAGACCTGAGGAGCCTGTGTCACAGACTGCTTTGATTGCATGGTGGGGTGCTCCTGGATGGGCAGCTCAGGTTGCACCTTAACTTGGTGTCCGTGGTGAAGCATTCAGTCTCTGCTAGGGCATCAACAGCCAAGAGCAGTTTCTCAAAAGTAAAATAGTTGTTTTCAGAGGACAGTAGGGACTGTGCCTCCACATCCCAAAGACCTGCACTGAGCTTCACCTGTACGAGCCTGCCAGAGGCATTCATTCCCAATTCCTGGAGCAGTCAGGGTTTGATCAGAGAAGCAGAACACCTGTGATATGGACTAGAAGACTTATTCTCAGGATTAGACTTCACACAATTCTGGGAGCTGCTGTTGCCTGTGTGGCTGGTGGGTCCAGCTGTGGCCTGTGTGGCTGGTGGGTCTGGCAGCGTGGGAGAAAAGCCAGGCCTGAGGTTGGGGAGACGAAGGAGAAACTGCAGTCCCTGAGGACAGACTGCAATGCATCTGTCTCTGGCTTCCTCCAAACTTAATGACACAGGTGACTTGCAGAAGACACAGGTGGCCTTGGCTGTGGAGTTGTGTGTGTAGCTGTCCCCGGACTCCAAGATGCCAGAGGAGGAGATCCCATGGCAGCTGGGGGCTCCAGGTCAGGGGTTGCCCCACACTAGCATGGTGAACCGCAAGCAGCAGCAGTAGCAGCCTTGGCGGTGCCCAGCACTCGCACTGGCCCCAGGGAGAATGCCTGCTGCCCCTCCCCTCCCTCCAGACCCTGACACTTTCTCTTGTGGCCCACCTCGCCCAGACCACACAGGGAGGTGGAAGTGGACTTCCAGCTTCGCTAAGTTGACATAGTACAAACTCAGTGTGGCTCTTGTTGTCTTCTTTGTTTCAGATCTAGATTGCATGTTTATTTTCAGCTTTCTAATTTCCTGTCTTCTGGCTCTTCTCCCTCTCCCTCCTCCAGGGGGCTGGTTGAAATGCCATTTCTGATTTCGTGGGGTGTGCTACGTGTCTACGTGAAATACGTCACATGGTACAGCCAGTGTCTGGAGGTTATTATGAACTTCAGGCCTGGTCTTGGAGTGTAAGGTGTACTGGTGCTTCACGCCTGCTTTTAGTAGTCTCAGGTTCACAAAGAGCTTCTCTGTTCTTCATTTAACCCTCACGACAACTCTGAGAGAGACAAGGAGACAAGGTTATCTTAAAGAGACTGAGTCATAAAGAAATTGAGTGATTTACCACATTCCTCTGGAGTGGAGTAGAACTCAGACTGGCCATTTGAAAACGTAGGTCAGATCTGCTCTTCACTCAGAACTGCCCAGTGGCTTTCGATCCCACCCAAAAGTAAAAGCTGAAGTCCTCACAGTGGCTCACAAGACTCTGCAGCACCCCCATCCCACCCACCTTTACCTACTACCTGTCCCCTTCACTCGGATCCTTGCTTCCACGGAGTTGTGTGGAGCAGGTGAGACGACAGACGGGAAAGCCCTTTGTGCATCTGAAACACTTGGTGCAGGTATAGAGCATCATTATTATGACGAATCAGTATTGAAACCCAAAGGAGCATCTCCATTAGCTAATAATTTCATAATGTATTCCATTTGGACATATCCCCGTCCTCCTGTAATTACTTTGTTTATCGTCTCTCCTCCCCCCAACCCCCGATAGAATATAAGACCGAAGAGGGTAAAAGTTTTTGTCTGTCTGTGTCTGGCACATAAGAAGAGCTCAACAGACACTTGCTGAATAGATGAATGACTGTGCTGAATGTACGGGCTGTGCTTTACTCACTCCTTACTTTGTTCTGTTGATTTTTCCCTGCTGAATTTCCATTCAGTTTTTGTTTTTTGTGACATGTCTAACACTATGCCAAGCTTTGTGCTCACAACTCTTGAGCTACAAGAGGAGGGACTGACACAGCTGCTGCCGCAGCAGAGCCATCTTCCTGCTCAGCCTCTTGCCTTCCCTTCTCTGAAAAGTGAGGTCACACACCAGCCAGGAGTCCTGTTGGGTCTTCTTCTTCTTGCCTCATGGAATCCAATATGGCAAAAGAACACGACAGGGTCCCTGTGATCCCCCACTTCCTGGTGAGGACCTGTAGTGGACAGAGTGCCAACACTCACTCATCACTTAACCTCTGTCTGTAGCTCATGTGGCTTTGAAAGATAAGTTCTTGTATAATTTGAGTGGAGAGAAAGCATGGCCCTTTGGAAAGCTGTGATAGTATAACCACCTTATCAAGGCTTGGTTTCTGGCTCTTTGATTTGCCAGATTTGCAATGTGTTCAGTATTGCCTTTGCTTTTATGCTATTTTTTTTTCTGGAATGAACATTTTATGGTTAAAAAATAATAGTTTATTGGCGCTTTCTTTAATTCTATCAGAACTACACTATGATAGCAATTCCTGACTGTAAAACTATTAGTCGTTTCTGGTGAAGAAGAGTGTGACAGTTAGTTGTAGGTGTTAACTTGACTGGATTGAGGAATACCTAGAGAGCTGGTAAAGCATCATTTTGGGGTGTGTCTGTGAGCGTGCTGGTAAAGCATCATTTTGGGGTGTATCTGTGAGCATGTTGTCAGAGGAGATTAGCGCGTGAGTCTGAGCAAATTAGATGGGGAAGAGCCGCCCTCAGTGTGGGTGGGCACCATCCAGTCGGGGGCCCCAGATAGAACAAAAATAGGAAAGGCAGCTTAGTTTCTCTCTTCCTGGAGCTGGGACACACTCTTCTGCCCTTGGACATCAGAATGTCAGGCTCTCTGGCCCTGGGACCCCAGGACTTACCCAAGCACCCCTCCTTTCCCTTCCTTCTTCCCCCTGGGCTCTCAGGCTTCTGCCTCAGACTGAGAAGTACATCATCAGCTTTCCTGGTTCTGAGGTTTCTGGACTTGGACTGAGCCACGCTGCCGCCATCCCAAGTTCTCCAGCGTGCAGATGGCCTGTCGTGGGACTTCTCAGCCTCCTTAGTCGCCTGAGCCAATTACCCTAATAAATCTCTTCTCATCCATCCATCTGTCTAACTATCGATCTATCGATCTATCTATCTGTCTATCTATCTATTCTATCTCTCTAGAGAACCCTGGCTAAAACAAAGAGCATTTCCTAACCAGCAACATCCTCTCCACACAGATCCACACAGTTCTGTTGTTGACTTTGGTCTCCTGCTCACTGCACACAAAGTGCAGACATCTGCATACCAAAACCTGATGGTGTCTAACCAACACCCTCTCTGACTGCCCCTGACATAAAACCCTCCCAGTTCATCGCTCTGTGCATACCTGTGCCACTCACTATAAGACTGGAAGGCAGTCAGAGTTCTTTGCCCTCCTCCCCCATTCTGGTCCTTTCTTAGGTGAGCCGTGGCCTAGGATGTGGAGAAGTTCACCTGCCGGGAGGCTGGGACTCTGTACCGAGTGAGTGAATAGTTAGATTGTTCCCTTTACCGGGCAATAGCTGAGGATGCCGTTCAGTGCGTTGATTATCCTGTAGGTGCTGTTACTCCTGGCTGTTCTCTGTTTCCTGCTAAGTGGGCCTAAGTTTTTCTAAAAATGAATCCATCAGTTCTGCTCTCAGAAGAAGGCGAGACAATGAACTCACTGTCTTTGTCATGGTTGTGGACCTCAGCCCACTCCCAGGGATGAAAAGGGCTACCAGGAACATAGTTCACTATTTTGGTTTAAAATCAAAAGACCTAGATTCATGTTTTAGCGCTGTCCTTCTTCAGGGTTGTGGTCCTGGGTGAATTACTTAGTGTCTGAGCATCATTCTTCTTTTTCTCTGAATAAGAGTCACGATCTGTGCCCCATCCCTGGTGAGACAATGGGTGCGAGAGCCCTTGGTGAATTCGAGGCACAGCTCTGTCCTAGCACCTGGAGTATAGATGTACACGAAAAAAACACTGCTTGGCATACAGTAAGTGCTCAGTACGTATCTGTGGGATGAGTGAAATCAAAGGTAGTTCTCCCATTTGTAACTAACTCATTCATTAAATCTTTATTTGCTCATTCTTTTCTTTTTTTTTTTGCTCTGTCACAGGTTTTTATTTCTTTTTTTTATTATTTCAGCATATTAGGAGGGTACAAATGTTTAGGTTACATCTGTTGCCTTTGTCCCACCCGAGTCAGAGCTTCAAGTGTGTCTATCCCCCAGATGGTGCCCACCACACCCATTAGGTGTGAATATATTTATCCTCTACTCCCCGCTCCCACCTGCCCAATACCCAATGAATGTTACTACTATATGTGCACGTAAGTATTGATCAGTTAATACCAATTTGATGGTGAGTACATGTGGTGCTTGTTTTTCCGTTCTTGTGATACTTCACTTAGTAGAATGGGTTCCAGCTCTATCCAGGATAATACAAGAGGTACTAGATGACCATTGTTTTTTGTGGCTGAGCAGAACTCCATGGTATACATATACCACATTTTATTAATCCACTCATGTATTGATGGGCACTTGGGTTGTTTCCACATCTTTGAAATTATGAATTGTGCTGCTATAAACATTCGAGTGCAGATGTCTTTTTTTATTCAATGTCTTTTTTTCCTTTGGGTAGATGCCCAGTAATGGGATTGCTGGATCAAATGGTAGTTCTACTTGAAGCTCTTCGAGGTATCTCTGTGTTGCTTTCCACAGAGGTTGTGCTAGTGTGCAGTCCCATGTTCATTATTTTCTGAACTTGATGTTCCAGAGAATGAGCTGAGGCCTGATGGTTCACAGTCCTCCAAGCCATCGAGAGAATTGTCTTTATGAAATAAAAATATGATTATGTCCATCTCCCCTCTTAAATCCCTCAGTACACATCGGACCCTAGCACAGCACATGATGGGTGTGGCCTGGCATCCACCCATCTTCTCTGTTCCATGTTCCATCACTTTCCCCGACTTACCCTGTTTTCTAGCCATGCTAAACTTTTTTAAAACCGTTTTTATTATAAAACATATTTACCAATAAGTACATAAAATATGAATATACACTCAAGAACTTACCGTAAAGCAAACCACCCATGTAATCACCACCCAGGTCAGGGATGGAATGTTGTCGGCCCCAGAAGCCCCTGCCCCTTCCTCAGCACAGCCCCCTCTTTCCCCCCTTATAGGTAACCACGGGCGTTGCTTTTGTGGCAGTCACCGAAGGGCTGCTGAAAAAGTGACAGGCTCCACTGTGCCTCTGCAGTGTGTGTCTGAGACTTTCCAGTGCCTTCGCTCGTTGTGTTTCTTCTTCTGTCTGATCAGCAGCAACTCATTTCCAGGTCTAGCTCTGAGTGATCTCTTCAGTCTTCTCTGCATCCTGCATGTGCCGTCCTGTCCCTGTCTCTGTAGTAACGTGCTGCCCTAGATCAGGGATCTCTCAGTCCCTCCCGCTGTCTGGTAGAACTCTGGCAGCGATAGGACTGTCCTTACCTGTGTTCCCGGTGAGCCACTGGGAATGTGGTGAGTGGGACTGTGGAACTAGGTGTTTAATTTTATTTGACTTTAATTAAAATTTAAATAGCCACCCATGGCTGCCCCATGAAACGGGGGTGATGGGTAGATGGTGATGCTGGTGTTTTGGGGGTTGTGGGTGTTGGGGGGCCATGGAGGAGAACCCGCCTGTGGGGTGTGGAAGGTTTGCGTGAAGCAGCACAGAGGAGAAGCTGGGCCATTCTCCCTCATTCATTCTCCCTTGTGATCTGTGACCAAGACCCGCGGGTCTGTTCCCTTCGCATCTCTGGAGTCAGCCCCTCCTGGCGTCCCTTGTGCCCATCTCAGCCCCAGCCTCAACGTGTCTTCCTGACGTAGCTGTAGATGCCTCTCCTCTGGCCCTGCCTCTCCGCCGGTCCCTGCTCCAGCCCATTCTCAGTGCCCTTGCCAAAGGTGCCTCTTCAGTCTTCTCAGTTCTTGCTTAAAGTCCTGCCTGGACTTCTTTTCATCATTGAAAATTCAACCAAAGCTTTAAATCTTTCTTTTCCCTCTCTTAGTATTGAATCTTTGCAGGGAAATTGTAATGTAAACATGATTACTGAGGGCAAGTGAAACTCCAGTTTCCAGGGAGTAAAAATGTGAGCTCTCTTCTGTATAACGTCTGCTGTTTCT
Organism: Avahi laniger; assembly: GCA_963575035.1. Classification (NCBI taxonomy): domain Eukaryota; kingdom Metazoa; phylum Chordata; class Mammalia; order Primates; family Indriidae; genus Avahi; species Avahi laniger. The sequence continues at coordinate 82,305 of CAUYSK010037077.1, read as the reverse complement.
GGCACTTCTGCCAGATTGTGCAATTGCCTGCATCAGCCATTGTTCTCCTTATCTACCCTGTGTTCATCAACTAGACGCTCATTCCTCAAGTGTGTTTTGAAAAGTGAATATGTTCCAGATGATTCCTTGGGTTGAGGGGAATTCAGAGATGAATCAGACACTGTCTTGAGGAGCTTATCATCCCACATGGCTGAAAGCAATAATATTAACGACAGTCACTGGTATTTATGAAATACTTTTGATGTGCCAGCCATTCTTCCAAGGGCTTTGCAGGTACAGTTTAAATTCATGTCACAGTTCTTTCTTCTACACTATTTGTGCTTGCCACGTGCCAGGTACTGTGTTAGGTGCTGGGATATCACAGCCTACGTGATGGTCAACTTTTCCTCAGGGGCTCATAGCCTGGTAGCTCAGTGTGATGAGTTTTATGTTGGGCAGGTGGAGACATGCAGGAGGGGCATTTGTCTTAGTCTGCTCAGGCTGCCACAACAAGATACTGCAGACTGGGCAGCTCAAACAACAGCAATTCATTTCCTCCTGGTTCCGAAGGCTGGGAGTCTGAAGTCTGGACGCTAGCACAGGTCGGGTTCTGGAAAGGGAGGCGCCTCCTTCTGGTTTGTGGATGGGGAGAGAGCAAAATCTCTCTCTCTTCCTCTTCTTATAAGGCCCTATGGGATTAGGACCCCACTCTTATGACTGCACGTAACCTAACTTACCTTCTGAAAGTCCTGTCTTCAAACAGTTACATTGAGGTTAGAGTTTCAACACCTGAATTTTGGTGGGGGACATGGTTCAGTGCATAGCGTCCTGCTTTGGTGACTCAGCAAGGGTTTGCTGGAGGAAGTGTAAGTTAAATCCTGAAAGATGGGAGCACTTACCAGGCGAAGGCAAGAGGGAGCGTGGATGAATAGCATGGACAAAGACGTTGAGATAAGAGAGACTATGACGTATTTGGGAAACTAAAAGAAACACCAGCGTGGATGCGAATGTGCTGCAGAATGAGGTGAATACCACTGGAAGGGTGGGTGTAAATTGCTATCAGAGTTCCAAGGAGAGGAACTTTGGAGACCCAGAGGAGGGCGGTGGCCTTTAGTCACATCTTAAATGTTAGGAGAAGGATACTGCAGGCTCGGAAGGACTTTGACGTAGAGGTGTGGATGCGGCAGAGCAAAGGCCTTCGCTGGGCCAGAGCTCCGAGTGGCGGAACGTGGCGCAGAATGAGGTAGTGCTGGCCCATGGGGAGGCTGCGAGGCCTTCAGCACGTCAGCAGAACCACGTCTGCGTAGTGTTTGGTCCATATTGAGCAGTCCAGAAAAGATTTTTATAAACACGGAATATTTAGTCACTTCAGCTTAGAACTTTTCATTGAGTTTCTACTGCCAGTATCTTAGAGTTATTTCTTTTTTCTTAAAGAGCAAAAGTCCCTTTCTCATTGAATTACTTAGTTATTAAAAATATAATGATGTGACCTTGAGCAAACTTCAAGATAAGGTCCTTTTACCTTTGTTTGTTTATTTTTGACAGATTATGACTCGGATGCCATGAGTAGCTCTTATGAGTCATATGACGAAGAGGAGGAAGATGGAAAAGGGAAGAAAACTCGGCACCAGTGGCCTTCAGAGGAGGCCTCCATGGACCTGGTGAAGGACGCCAAGATCTGTGCCTTCCTGCTGCGGAAGAAGCGCTTCGGCCAGTGGACCAAGTTACTCTGCGTCATCAAGGACACGAAACTGCTGGTAAAGCGTTCTGAATAGGAGTGTTTTTGTAAAATTGGTAGGATTTTGTTGGAAATCTGTAGCGATGGAATTCATGCCCAGTCAGTGTTAACATCAGCCACTCAGGGAAGGGGAGCCCTCAGCGAGGACCTGTGCACTCGCAGCGGCCATGCGCTGGTACCCGCCATAAGCCATTGATGAGCACCGGCTGAGGTTGTATCTTCACTGCTGTTGGTTTCCCAGCTCCAGAAGCAGCCAGCAGACAAATCATTCCCATTCTGGGGCAGTGTCTGTGGTTTGTGTCAGTGGAAATGCACAATATTTTAACTTGCCAGAAGTTGCAAGATGGATTTTCTCATTTGTAGTGAGTCAGTGAATTCCTCAAAGCCAGGTCATGGAAGTGGGACAGGCAGGCCTTCGGAGGTTTGGAGGGAGAGCGGCCAGGAAAGGAAATTCTTTTGGAAAGCTCGAGGCTAATTCTCTTTTTTTAAAATCCGAGAGTCAGAACAGGAAGATAACTAAGTCACAGAGAAGCAGGGGCTGGGGAAAGCACAGACCCCTTTGCTGTAGGTATTACTCCAATGGAGGCTCCATTAAGGAACAAGAGCCTTTGAGAATGGCGTGGCAACTCCCCCCCTCCCGCCTCCTCCCTCCTCCTTCTTCACTCCCCACTGCCTCCCCTTCTACCTTCTTTCTTCCTTCTCCTTCGTTCCTGTAGAAACCATGGTTGATTATGGGAATTATGAACCTTAGAGTATGTTTTTGCCTTTTGTTTTTCCTTCAAAGTAACCTTGGGGGGAAAATTATTCAAGATTATATCATTAAAACAGAAAACATGAGAATTTATGTTTCCGCATATCATTCTTTAGTGGAGCAAATAATACTTTTTCCCCCCAAGTTTCATCTGTGAATTATGGGAATCTTATTGTATTGTGTTCTCAGGACATTGTATATTTTTTAATTAATGTTTTTGTTCAGTCTTTTAAAAATGGTGAGAGAACGTGTTTTTTCCACATGTGTGGCCTGAATTTCTCCCAGATTCAGAATATGCCAAAAATGATGCCATAGGGAATTTTAAAGAATGGAGGAGAAAAAGATTAATATGGTCCTTATTTATAATCTGACATAATGGCTGCAAGATGTGGATTTATTATATAAGTACTTCAAGAACACACAATCATCTCTCATCTGAAAGAGAAGTTCTAGAGCGCAGTGAGGGAACCCTGCATTGGGATGTGGGGTTCGCAGTTTGGGGTCTGGGTCCTGGCCCTCGTCCCCACCACTTGTCTTTCTCCCGGTCTGTGAGTTTTCTTCCCTCGGGTCTCCTAGCAGCTTTCCCTCCTTCAAAACTGGGATGATAAATCCTGCCATTTAGAGTAGTTGTAAATATTTAAGAAGAAATCAACAGAAAAGCGGGAGAAAGCACTATCTTCAATAAAATGCAGAATCAGTGTTAGTTACTTTTATTATGAAGCATTTTTCCCTTAAAAAATGACCTATGAGCCAACCGTTCAGATAACCCCTATTGACATAAAAAGACAATAGTAATAAAAGTAAATGCTTTCCAAACTTAAACAGTACAGAAGGCTATAAAGAGAAAACAAAAAGCCATGTTCTTCCCCTAAGTGTTCCCAGTCTGTCTTCCCATTTGTAGCTTGTTTGTATCTCCTATTGTAGAACTTGTTCCTTCTGTGCCCAGGTGGCTCTGGGGTGGATACTGTGATGCACCCAGGTGCCTTCAAGACCATAGGACACAGTCCCACACTTGCAGGAAAGGCCGCTGAGCCCACTTGTGGCTGTCTCCATTGAGGAGGGCCCTTGAGCCCAAGGTCCGCTCCTGTCCCGGGGTTCTGCCTCCAGTGCCAGGGTATAAAGGCCCAGACTCCTGGGGCAGCTCTGGTGGGGCCCTGGTGCTCTAAAGCTCTTGAGGTGTCCCCGAGGCCACTTGAGCTGTGCTGTGGGTTCCTTCTTTGCCTAGTCCCACTTCTCCCTCTCCCTCCTACTGGCGTTGTCCTAAGGGCACACCTTAATGAATGTCCTGGGCGCCACTCTCTGTCATAGAGCAGCTTGCCTGGGAGACTGCAGATTGCAGATTGCAGTTTGTCATATTGCTGATAACAGAGCCACTGTGAGGCATTTCACTTAAGGAAAAATATAAACTATAAAATTCCCTTTCTGAAATGCCAAATGTTTGAGGTGATGGATATGCTAATTACCGTGACCTCGTCACTCCGTATTACGCATATCGAAACATCACTATGTACTCCATAAATATGTACAGTTATGTCATTTTTTAAAAGTTTAAACAATTTTTTTTTTTTTTGAGACAGAGTCTCACTATGTTGCCCTGGCTAGAGTGCTGTGGCGTCAGCCTAGCTCACAGCAACCTCAAACTCTTGGGCTCAGGCAATCCTCCTACGTCAGCCTCCCGAGTAGCTGGGACTACAGGCATGCGCCACCATGCCCAGCTAATTTTTTTATATATATATTTTTAGTTGTCCAGCTAATTTCTTTCTATTTTTAGTAGAGATGAGGTCTCGCTCTTGCTCAGGCTGGTCTCGCACTCCTGAGCTCAAATGATCTGCCCGCCTCGGCCTCCCAGAGTGCTAGGATTACAGGCATGAGCCACTGCACCTGGCCAAAAAAAGTTGAAACAATTTAAAATTTGAAAAATTCCTTTTCTGAGTCCTTCCACTGTACTGTTTCCCTTTTACCCTTTTTTTGTGCTTACTCAAAATGCAAAAAATCTGATAAATGGTAAACATTTACAACAATCTGAGGTTAATTGATTTTGATGTATTTTTTTCTTCCTTTTTAGACAGGGCAGTCATCAGTTGAATTTTTTAAAAGAGGGGGTGATGTATTCCTTATCTGTGCAATTTGAGAGTCACGGATTCAGAACCATCAAACAGGAAAGGACTCTAGAAGTCATCTCTGAAAATAAGTCTCCATTCATCCTTTCATCAGTAAATGATTTAGAGCCAGGAATGCAGGCTGTGCACTGTGCAGTGCTGGGCAGGAGTCCGCCCACCACTCTGCAGGTTCCTAGCTTTGGGCAAGTTATTAATATTAGTATTTAACCAGCTGCGTCTCAGGGCTGCCACAGTCTGCAAATCTGCAGAACGGATAACTTTGGTGATTAAGTGGGAAGCATGAAATGCCTCCTGATGTCCACACTCAGCACTTGGTAGCAGATATATTGTTACTAATAATTTAATGTAACCTAATAAGATAATAACAATAACAGCAAAACATACTTTAAGAAAGAAGGAAATGGGCTCAGGAAGCTTAAAAAGCTTCCTGGGACCCACGATAAATTGGTAACAGGGCTAGTACCCCAATATCTGACCTCTGACTGTGTCTTTCCATTAATGCGTTTGGCCATAAGTAATACAGTTAAAGAAAAGGGAGTGGGGGGAACCCTTGAACAAAGATCTGATTCTAAGTTTTACAGACAGACAGATATGAACTAAATCTCAGTTTTAACCTTACCAATTGAAATCTTTAGAGTGGACATCAGTTCTGTAAGTGGAGCAACATGAGTTTTGGATCCTCTGGTCACCTAGATAGCAGACCTTTGCAGACATTTTTGTGTAATTTGTATTGATATTTATGGTCTTAATAAAATAATTTATCTGTTTTTCAGAAAGGGGATAGAGATGTGATATAAGACATCACACAATGTAGGTTATAAAGTATCTGAATTATTATATTGTCTCTCCACATTAGAGCTGTGTAGTTGCAACAGAACTAAAAATATATTTTATATATTATTCATGTAAATATAAGTATATTTTATATACTTTTATTTATAAATAATTTTCCCAGTCCATTTTTCTACAAATTACAGCCATTAACAGCCTTTTTGTATCTCCTTCTAGAGCTTGTTCCTCCTACGCTCAGGTAGCTCCGGGGTGGGTACTGCGATGCACCCAAAAGTTCCATCAGAGTAGGGACTTTCTGCTTCTTGCTGGATCGTGCCATAGGTGTTCAGTAACTTCTGCTGAGTTCACGAATAAGTGTTACCTTCCCATGCTTGGAGGCAAAGCATCAGTATGAAAGGAGTGTTTCGTGTGTGTGAAACTTGTTAGTCTGGAGATCCGTTTCCCAGTTGCTGATGTCTCCACTCTCTGATCGGACCTGCAGATGTCTTGCCAATATTCACGTTTTCATTATGCTGGAGTTTTATCAGTGCTTCTATTTGAACTTTCTCGTAATATACATTGATTTGTTGTGTTGAATGCAGTGCTATAAAAGTTCCAAGGACCAGCAGCCTCAGATGGAACTGCCCCTCCAAGGCTGTAACATTACATACATCCCGAAAGACAGCAAAAAGAAGAAGCACGAGTTGAAAATTACCCAGCAAGGCACAGACCCACTTGTTCTTGCAGTCCAGAGCAAGGAGCAGGCTGAACAGTGGCTGAAGGTAGGTTGTCTGTTATGTTTCTGAGCCATTTTCAATTCCAAACCTCTTTCTGAGATTTAATTTAATTTTAATTTTAATTTTTTTAAGCATAGGCAGAATGGGTTAACCTGAATAGTTTTATCTTTCATAGCTGAATATTCTGATTACTTTGAGGCGAATCAGAAACCCATTTCACTATAACTCTTGTCTCTATAGATTTGCCTACTCTCAACATTTCATGTCAATGGACTCCTACGAGGGTGGCCTTTCGTGGCTGGCTCCTTTCACTTAGCGTCCTGCTGTCAAGGTTCATCCATGTTGGAGCAGGTGTCAATACATCTTTCCTTCATACTGCTTTTTTTGTGTCATATATAAGAGCCCCTTTGCTGAATCTGAGGTCCTGAAGATTTACACCTATGTTTTCTGAGTGATTTACGAAGTTAGTTCTTAAATCTAGGTTTATGATCCATTTTGATTTGTTTTGCTATTTTTTGCATATAGTGTGAAATAGGAGTCCACTTTCATTCTTTTTCATGTGGGTTTCCATTTGTCCCCATAGAAGTCACTTGATTCTTAGAACAATGCTTTCCTCTGTCAGGGAGCATTTTCATTTTCCTCTGCCACATCTTTGGGGGTGTCAGCTCTCTAAAATCAGGGTTTGAGGTGATCAGAGCCACCCAGGTTACTTGAAGTCAGCCTGCAGTCCATTCAAGCGAAGGTTTATGTGTATTTTATTTTACTCTTAACTCCAAGATGCATTCCTTTGGGGTCCCTATCCTGATTGTGAGTGCCTTGCCAGGGACCTCATCCTTGGCATGTCCTGGACTCCAGCTTTCTATCCTTCCTCCCGCAGAGCGGTCAGAGATACTGCTTGCCCTCAGCTGCCTCCTCTGGGGTGGCAGAGGCAATGCCAGCTCCCAGGCTACCTCTCTGGATTTCTGGCCTCTTCTGGGTCTTGGCCCAGTAATCCCTCTCTATCATAGTAGCTTCTTCATGCTTTGGGGAAGATGCTTTGTGTATTTTATCTTGCTTTTCTAATTGTCTTCATTACCAAGATTGGTCCAAACCGTCTATTCCATCATTGCCTGCTGGCACCTGTTATGAAAAGGGTTGGAAGGAGGTGGGAAAACCTGCTAAACATTTTTGTAACAGTGGTTCTTACAACATGCAGGTATTCATATTAAGTATTCATTAAAATTCTTATTTCCCGTTTATCCCCAGGAAATTAGAAAGGTCAGACTGCATGATGATAACAATGATCACTATTATTGTGTCTGTCAGCTGCTCAGAACACATTGATGTTGTCTTTTTTATTTTGTTGGGAGTGGCTGTGGCTTTCCTCCTATTTGTATCGTATGGGAGTTGAGGAGAGCGGTTTCTTCCTCTGAGTGATCCTCCTGGAAGTCCTGTGGTGAGGAATTTCTACTGTCGAGTTTATATCCTTCCTGACACAGAACTTCAATATGTTACATGTCAACCCTGCTGTTACCAGTATCACTGAAGCCCTTTAAGTGTACAAAGGACTTTCCCGCCATCATTATCTTGTAGTCCCCAAAACAGGCACCTGAGAAAGGTGTTATCATTAGCAGTTTCACTTGACAGTGAAGAGACAGAGTCTCAAGTAAGTGAAGTGATGCCAGCTGTGATCAGCAAGTGACAGAGCTGGGGTCCAAATCAGGTTTCTTTGGCTTCATGTCTCATTCTTGTTGTGTTGGACCATCTGACAGTTTGCCATTTTCTTTGTTTTTTATTCCTCACGCCTGTGATTGCTGTACCATCCCTTCGGTAAGGAGGGAACACAGTTTGGAAACGAGTGAGCAGCTTTATGATTCTGTTTTCTTCATCTGGTCTCACTTTTTTGGTTACCTGCACCCATCCTGCATTCTGTGCTTTACTCTGCAACTTATGCTTTCTTCTTTTTCCCTTGTATTTCGTGCACACTAAAGCACAGCGCCTTGCTTGCTGGCGTCGGTCTGCTGTGAAGTTATCTGGAGTGCCACTGGGAATGGCATGGAGCTGACGGTGCAGCTGACAAATGCAGCATTAAAAACAACCTTTTTCAAGATGTGAGATGCTGATGGAGTGAAATAATCTTGTATCTTGTTTCGCCAGATGCGAGATACTTATAGATCAGACGCACTTAGCTAATTATAGAACGATGACTCCATTTATGAATGGAAGTTAACTATAATAATCTTTCTTAGCATTTGCTGACGATAAATAAATAAATATATTTTAATAAATAAATAAGTGAAACAAGGTAAATTATCTTTTTCTCAAGAGTTTAAAGTGATGAATTACTTTATTTAATGCCTGTGTTACTTCCATTACATGTGACAGTACGAGAACCTAAGAAATCTTGATAAGAAATGATAGTCAGATTACAAAACTAGTTTCAGTCAATCGGTTATAGAATTTTAATTATTTTAGGCCAGCAGAGACCTGAGTTGGTCTAGTTTAGTTTCTCCAGATACTGTCATTAGATTTGCTGCCTTATCACATCACCAGGAGATTTAAAAACCATAAATTCCCAATGATTCAGATTCATTCCTTACCTAAGAATCTTTTTTTTCCTTTTTACTTTATATCTATTATATCTTTTTAAGATCTAAAATGCTACAGTTGGAACTGAGACATGCCTCCCCTGTTTAATTCTCTCTCCCTTCTCAAAGGATGACTTTTATCTGAATTTGGTCTTTATCACTGTCTGGTTATGCTTTTTAAGAAATGCCTTCACTTATATATGTACACGGCCATGCGTAATAAATAATATTTTTTTCATGTTTTACAATTTCCATGTAAATGGCTTCAAACTCCATGTATCCTGTGGGTGTTTTTTTCACTCAGAACTGTTTTACATCCATGCACCTGCTGATGGCCACTTAGTGTGTTCACACCCTCTCCTACCACAGACTGCGTTGCCGTGAGCGTTTTCACATGTGTCCCTTGGTCTCACACTTGTGACTTCTCTGGGATGGATGGCTTGGATACCTGACGTTGGAATTGCCAGTTGTAGGAGGTACACATCTTTAGCATCACTAGATTTTGTCAAATTGTTTTCTGCACTTCCACCAGCAGTGCAGGAGAACAGTCTTCTTTTGTATGTCTCCTTTCAGAATTTCTATGTACATATGCATGCAAATTCCTCTCACCTGCCCATAGAAAAGGTAAAGCATTCTGCACCTGCTTTTCTTCAGCCAAGCAAAATATCTTGGAGATCTTAGCAATTTAGAGAATAGAGTGCTTTCTCTTTTTTAAAAATAGTATATAGCATTTCATTGTATAAATAGACCATACTTTAAAAAAATATTCCATTCATAGACATCGGGTTATTTTCAATCTTTTGATATGACAGACAATTTTATATTATTAATAAATAACCCTATGCATATATCATTTCATACTTTTGCTAGTCTGTAGACTAAACTCCCAGAAAGAGTAATTGCTTGTATGAAGGCTGTAAGCATTCATAATTTTGATATATAGCCATATCTGTCTTCATAGGCAGTCCTAGTTTTCAGCAGTTCACTGTGAGGTGTGTAGGTGAAGTTTTATTGGTTTCTGTCTTTCTTGGTGTTTGTTGAGTTCCTTGGTTCTGTGGGTTGATGCCTTTCCTTACTTTTGGAATGTTTTTGGCCATTTTCTCTTCAAACACTTTTTTCTGCCTCAATTTTTTTTCTCTCCTTTCCTTTCGAAATTCCGTTCATAGATATGTTAGGTCCTTTGATATTTTCATATGGATTTCTTGATACTCTTCTGTTTTCCATCACTCTTTTGTTGTGTTTCAGCTTGGGCAGAGGCCTTTAGTTTACTGTCCTCAGGTTTACTGATCCTTCCTCTTCTTGTCTGATCCATCTTCTTTTCTGACATCCTGCTTTTCATTGGTGGCCTGGCCGTCCTCTTCCCTCCCTCCCTCCCTCCCTTCCTCCCTCCCTTCCTCCCTTCCTTCCTCCCTTCCTTCCTCTCTCTTTCTTCACAGTTCCCGTCTGTCTGCTGAACTTCCCTGTCTCTTCATGTTGTCCACCGCTTTTATGAACTATTTTAGCATTTCTATCATCTCTATTTTAGCATCTCTGATAATTCCAGTATCTGGCCCATCTCTGGGACTGCTTGTGTTGAATGTGTCTCAGAAGTTCATATCATATTCTGTACATTTTGTGTGAAAGAGCAGTGGAGACTGAAGTGAGCTGTATTCCCTCCAGAAAATGGTGTGGCCCCCTACCGAGTTGCTCCTGGGTGGCTTGTGTGCATCTCACCTGTGGTTAAGAGGAGTCTGCACTTTGTTGAAGCTTCACTTGGATTCACTTCACTTCTGCTGTCTGAAGGGTTGAAGTGCTGCATCAGGAACTTCCCATCAGCTTGGCGTAGGCTCTGAGACCTGTGGTGAAAACCTGGAGATCTCTTTTGTGTACTGCAGATGCGTGACCGGCTTTCTGAACCAGCTTGTTGTTTTGGCCTAACAGCCAGCTTTTGGCTTGCCGAGGTGGTCTCTGTGTTCTGCAGCCTTGCCTCTGGCTTTTTGTGTCATGGGAGAAATCTCTCTGCCCTGTGCTCTGTCTCTAGCTATTGAAGGTTGGATGCCTGGTACTCTAGGAAGCCTGGCCCTTCCTTGGGGAGGCTTCGTGCTGCCCCCTGCCTTCATCTGCAGAGCAGCAACCTTGCAGTTGGGAGAAGTACTGTGCATCTCAAGGGGACCCCTCTGAACTCCGTTTCCTTGGTTCCAGCTTCTTTGCTGTGCCTACATACTCAATAAAGCCCCAGGGGAAGGATTGGTGAGTGAGTGCAGTCTCCTTCTGTCGAGGTGCTCCTTGAATTGTTTTGGGTTTTTTTTTTTTCAAAACAGAGTCTCACTCTGTTGCCTGGGCTAGAGTGCTGTGGCATCAGCCTAGCTCACAGCAATGTCAAACTCCTGGGCTCAAATGATTCTCCTGCCTCAGCCTCCCTAGTAGCTGGGCTACAGGTGTGCGCCACCACGCCCAGCTAATTTTTCTATTTTTAGTTGTCTGGCTAATTTCTTTCTATTATTAGTAGAAACGGGGGTCTCACTCTTGCTGAGGCTGGTCTTGAACTCCTGACCTCAAGTGATCCTCCCACTTTGGCCTCCCAGAGTGCTAGGATTAAGGCGGGAGCCACTGCGCCCGGCCACGGTGCTCCTTGAATTGTAAAGTCATGCCAGCCGCATGTGGCTGTTAATCTTTGTCTTCTCCCCTTGCCCTGTGTAGTAGATGCCCCTTTGGCCCCATCCTGCCGGTGACAAGGGGAGCTGTGGTCACTCCTTTTCTGCGAAGGACTCTTCACTTTTAGGATTTAGCTCTTTCAGGTTTCTTTGTATCCTCATTGCTTGGATGGGTTAAAAAAATACCTTTTCTGTTTTTTCCTTTTTAGCTTATCCACTTGTTTTGTTGTGACGGAAAGAGTGACGGTCTCCCACACCTTTCTATATGGTAACCAGAAGTCAGAGTACTCTGTGCCGCCTTTGCTTTCTTCATAGTCTTGCCAGAAGTTTGTCGATTTTATTAGTTCTCTCAAAAAAACAAATTTTGATTCTGCTGGATTTTTTCTATAATATTGTTGTTTTCTACTTTATTAAATTCTCTTCCTTATTATTTTATTTCTACTTTTTTTTGGCTTAATTTGCTGTAATTATCCCAAGTTCTTGAAATGTACACCTAGATCATTGATTTTTTTTTTTTTTTTTTTTTTTTTGAGACAGAGTCTCCCTCTTTTGCCCGGGCTAGAGTGCCGTGGCGTCAGCCTAGCTCACAGCAACCTCAAACTCCTGGGCTCAAGCAATCCTTCTGCCTCAGCCTCCCAAGTAGCTGGGACAACAGGCATGCACCACCGTGTCCGGCTAATTTTTTCTATATATTTTTAGTTGTCTGATTAATTTCTTTCTATTTTTAGTAGAGACGGGGTCTCACTCTTGCTCAGGCTGGTTTCAAACTCCTGAGCTCAAACATTCTGCCCGCCTCAGCCTCCCAGAGTGCTAGGATTGCAGGCATGAGCCACCACGCCCGGCCTAGATCATTGATTTTTTTAACAATTTTTCTTTCCTAAACATGCATTTAAAACTATATGTTTCCTTCTAAGCACAGTTTTGACTATATACTATTAATGTATGTTTAGACATTTTGTGCTTTTGTTATTGTTCAGTTTAAAAATTTTCTAGTTTCTGTTGTGATTCCTTTGACCAATGGTTTATTTGGGAATATATTGCTTACCTTGTAAATATTTGGTTATTTTTTAAAATTATCTATTTGTTTTTGATTTCTAATTTAATTGTCTTATAGAACTTTATATGATTTTATATCTTAGATATTTGTAGACTTGATTATTGTTCAACATAGAGTCAGTTTTTGTAAATGTTCTATGTCTATTTGTAAAGGATATATATTTTACAATTTGGTAAATTGGTCTATATATGTTTGTAGAGCAGTCTTTTTTTTTTTTTTTTTTTTTTTTTGAGACAGGATCTCACTCTGTCACCCAGGCTGAAGTACAGCGGTGAGGTAGTAGCTCACTTAACCTTGAACTCCTCCGCTCAAGTGATGCTCCTGCCTCAGCCTCCTGAGTAGCTGGGATTACAGGCACACCACCATGTCCAGCTAATTTTCAAAATTTTTTGTAGAGATAGGGTGTCACTATGTTTCCTAGGCTGGTCTTGAACTCCTGGCCTCAAGTAGACCCCCCGCCTCAGCCTCCCAAATGCAGATTACAGTCTTTAACTGTCATATTTAACTCTTCTTTTTTTAATCAAAATGATTTAGAACTTTGTAATGATAGTTTTATGTGAAATAAGTCAATGTTATCATCATAGCTTTTTATTTCAGCTAATACAGGCCGCATCTTTATGGTCGAAGTGCTTTTTTTTTTTTACAGGAAAGAGCAACTATCATAAAAGGAGCAACCCCCACTTAGCTAAACAGAGTATGTTAGGATGAGAGAAAAGTGAGTGAAGAGTCTGGAAATCTAGGATATGTTCCTGGAATACATTTAACTCATGATATTTTGAGTCAACAAACTCTTTCCCATTTATCTATCGAATGAAAATAATAATTACCAGAATTATCAAAGACGTAGAATAAAAAACGATATAAATATACTTTTAAAATGATAATAAATAGGTAATATATAAATGGTATTATTCATAATGCCACTTTTAGGATTCCTATAAAAGCTTTAACAACTCTCTCATATGAATTATTTTGTAAAACAAATGCCAATTCTTTTATTAATATGAACTGCTATTATCTCACATTATTTAAGTCTTTTATTTGTAAAAGTTATGTTAATAAAGCACATTTATTAATATAAACTGCTATTACCCCGCATTGTTTAAAACTGATGATCCAGACTTTCGATATTTTGAAACACAGCTTTAGTGTAACAATTAAAAATCTTTTAATGAAGTCACATATATACCCTTTGTCAAGTGAAAAACACGAGGGCTGTGTTTAACCAGTGCATGACTTTGCACATACTTTTTCAAGAATTGCTGCCAAGGTTGTTTCTCCTTTCTGCCTGCAACTTCCATTACCAGCAGCTCTTGCCAAAATTAACTGACTCTGTGTGTGTCTGTGTGTGTGTGCGGCACAGATGTTGAAAACATGAGCTGTTGCATAGGGGTCAAACAGAAGACGAGCCAGTATTCCCAGAAATGGAGTGGTAAGGTTTCCTTAAAAAATGTGCAGAGATTGTGTTTCTTGAGTTGAGGGCTCAAGTTAAAAGCAAACAAAACTACCACAAAACATATAACAATTTGTTTTTTAGAAGATTTGTGATTCTGAATTTGGATCTAGTTTTCTTAAATACATACTGAAACTCTCATACAACATGACTCTTTAAATAGAAAGGTATTGTTATAAACCCTCATTTGTAGCTATTGAAAGGATTTGAGTGATAAGCCTTTTATTTATGATTCCTGAATTAACTCTGCAGGTACAATTTGGCAATAAATAGAGACAGGGTAGAAAGACAGTTTTATGAAAATAACTGATCTCTGCAACTGGTTGAAAAAATCCATGGAAATAAAGCCTGATTCATGCAAATTGATCTTTTTACCAATGCCTTTCTTCATACCCTGGACATAAGTACTGTTTAGTCTAGGGGAGCATAAACAATCTCATGATGCCATGAGGAACCCCAGCGCTGCCCCAGGTTGGTGTCGGGCTCTGGGCTGGTCTGGTGTTTGCCCATCTTCCTAAGCACTGTTGGAAACACCGTTACTCTGCAGGAGGAATTTGAGTTCTAGCTGGGAGAAAAATTAATAATGAAGAATAAGAGTGTATAATTTGTCTGTGTGCAGTGTTCTAAGCTTTCAGGTTATATGGCTGGGTTTATCAGGAAAACCTTCTCAAACAGGCGACAGTGTGAGCACTAACAGCTAGACCGCCCCGTCTGACTGCTGGACACACGGGCCCTGGTGGAACAGGAGAGTGAGGGCACCTGTGAGGTCAGCAGGGCAGTGTGATAGGGAGGGATGTGGGAGTTTGAATGTGTATATGCCCGGCGGCTTTTATTGATTTGCCTTTTTATTTTTAACAAACTCTTTCCCCTCCTACCGAGGATTTCAGAAATCAGTGCTGAGGACTGGGAAACTTTGTCATGAGGCTTTTCTTATTTTAATGATGGCTGGTTTCTTTCCTTCTGTTTCTCCTTCACTCACTTGTTTTCCCTCATAGAAAATCTCAAATCCAATTTATTTCTTTATTCTCTCATTCTTTTTCCCCCTTTAATCAGACTTTTTGTGTGTCACTGGTGTAAGCAAGGCACAGCCCCTCCGTCCTCATGAGCACGCTCGGAAGGCGCAGACCTGCATGGCTGCTGTGACAGATGGACACGAGGCCGTCTGTGGGGTGCGCGTGCCGTGTCCACCACGCGGGAGGGCCAGAGAGGGCTTCCTGGACGTGGGCCGGGCTGACTCCGAAGGATGCCCCGTTTCGCGCACCTCGTCCGACAGACACTGCTCACACAGCCCTCCCCGCGCCGCCGCGGCCGGCAGGGATGATTGCAGTAATGCCGCCAAAGTACTTTGTTGGTTCTTCCCCCACTAACAAAAAAAAGAAAAGGAGAAAGAAGACAACTGTATTTTGAATAAAAAGCTTTTGCCAGAGATCATAGGATTGTGCGGGCTATTTCATGGAGTAAAATGAAGAACTTGTCAAGTTCGGCTTTGTTTGTATAACTGAAAGACATTTTTGTTTATTTAACACTATAATCACAGGAAAAGAGTTTAGGTTTACTAATACCTGTTACGGGAGAAGTACTGGGCTGGATACTTAGCATGTGTTTCAGCATTTCATTTCCACCGTGACCCCCTTAGGTGTTATTTTGTGCGTGTCACTGATGGGGAAAGTGAAGCTCAGAGGCTAAACTGCTCAGCTGCACATATGGAGCAAGTGATAGAACTGGGGTTTAAACCCAGGTCTATTTGCCACAAAAACTCAAGAGTTTTCCATTTGATTAACACTCTTTCCCTAGAGAAAAGACAAAGTCTTGTCCTCAAATCAAGTAAAAATTTGCTTTGTCAATAGAAGACTTAATAATCACATTGGGGCAGGTGAGGGAATAAAGACAGAAAAGCAGTGGTGAAATTGGCACGGAGGTGAGAGAAGCGAAGAGAGATCTATACAGTTAGAAGGCACAGGTCACTGGACTGAGCGTCGCCTTCGGTCCTGCCTCCGCACCTCGGAATTAGCAAGGAGAAAACACTGCCCCAAGCTCTCTGGCTTTCTTCTTTCATTTTCTTTTTTTTTCTTATTTAGTGGACATCAGCTGAGCAGTAAAATGGCTGGAAGCACGATCCTGATCTTTTGTCAGTCATTGGCTCTGATCCCAACGCCAGTGCATGCCGAGTAAATTTGGATATGTCTATTGAGGTCAAACTGCAAAATTACTACACAGATATCTAGGACTTTGGCATTTCCTTTTTGCCCCGAAGGAGCTTGGGTTTAACTCAAATTGCAGCTTAGGTCCAAAAAAGAATTGAAGACATTTTGAAAAATGTGCCTGCTAACTTTTCAGTTACAAGAATGTGTCACAGACACTGGACCCTTGTCTGTCTCATTTGCTGCCTATGCACGCCTGGACGTTATATGAACTCTGGAATGATTGGGGAAACCAGTGGGTGACTCTTTGCAGGGGATGGCCTGGAAAGCCGCTTGTGCCCAGAATCATGAGTGCCCCTAAGTCTACTCTGGAATCGTTTTCTGAGCTCTTAACGTAAGCTGTGAGGTGCTCACAGTAATAGTGGTGTTAGCAGTGACAGCAGCGACTGATTTGAACGTACATATCCACCCACCCGCTTCTCCACTGTCTTCCTCTGAATAGACTTCACTGCCTAGTTGCCAGAAACAGAAATCCTGGAGTCACCTTGGAGTTGTCTCTTTTCCCTCAGCCCCAAGTCTGGTTCCTCAGCAAGGCTGGCGCTCCTCCCTCCAGGTGCCCTGATCCCCTCCTGTACCTGCCTTCACTGCAGCAGCTCCAGCCCGTGTTGCATCTGAACAGCTCTAGCAATGATGGCCTCTAACTCATTTTCCTACACTTTCTTATCTGCTCCAGTGTAACTCTTCCCGCAACAAGTAGTGTTTTCTACAACCTTCTCATAATTGAGTGCTTATTGTGTTTTAGGCTCTGTCTCAGGCATTTGACCTTTTTCAGAAGGCAGGTGCTGTGGCATCTGCCCTGTTCAGATGGGAAATTAAAGTTGGTTTGCCCAAGGTGACAGCCAGGGTTACACTCATGCAGAAGGCTCTGTGCCCATGCTCTTGAGTCCTGCCGCTCTCCTTGAAGTGCTCTTTGGGTCTTTCCCCCTTGGGCCTGAAGGCACTACATGATCTGCCTCCAGCCAGCTGCTCCCACCTCATCTCCTGCCTCTTTCTCCCCTGCCCTCCTGCCACATGGCACTCTGGTTTCCTCACACACTTCATACCCACCACAGGGCCTTTGCACCAGTTGTTCTCTTGCCTAGAACCCTTTTCCGCCAGCTCTTCACATGGCTGGACCCATAAATGTCATTCCAGTAAGGCCCCCCAGGGCTTCTGATCTAAGTAGCCACCCACCATTTCGTTAAAGCACCATCTTTTATTCTTTGTAGCACTTACTGCTGTCTTATGTTCCCTGCATGTTTTTGGTGACACCTAATATTTACGGTGATACTTATTTGACATGGATTGAAACTCTATATGAGCAGGAACCTCAAATGCATTGTTCATCTATGTCAGTCCCAGCATTGGGCAGACATCTGGTGAATGACAGAGAGTAAGTGAACAGATAAACACCTGGCATCCTGGAACTCCAACCTGGGTGCATTTGATCCCGTGCATTTCCCTGCCACACCATGTGCCTCTGTCTGCATACCTCGTGGGAGCCCTAGTTTAAGCGACTTTGCCTTTGGGCACACTCAAAAGATGTCTGTGCTTTTCATAGGTGATCAAAGAAGCCTACAACGGCTGTAGTGGGCCTGTGGATTCAGAATGCCCTCCTCCGCCAAGCTCCCCGGTGCACAAGGCAGAACTGGAGAAGGTAAGGGCATTGTTCTTTCTGGGAGTAGTAACCCTGCAGTTGATTTAGATCTCCCTCAAAGTTTTAATAACATTGAGAATTTCAGCACTTCCAGGTGGAAAAGAAAAAAGAAAGAAAAAATGCAATTCTGCTTCCCATCCATTTTAACTTCTGAGCTTGTAGTAAGCTTAAGTAAGTCGTTTCACAGACTGTAGTAATTATTTCCAGCTGTGGATGAAGAAATGGATTAAAGGTGTGAAGGGCCTTGTTCAAAGTCACAAAGCTATTGAATTGCAAGACTGATATCTGAATGCAAATCTGTCTACTTCTGGGATACAGCAGGTGCTTCATAAATGTACCTTCCCAAAGGCTTATTCCTAACAGACCAGGAGATACCCCCTGCCCCCTCTGCAGTGTATTCACTTTGCTTATCGGAAGGCAGAGGAAGAGCACAGTGGTTGGGGGGTGGCCTGTCAGCTGGACACCCCTTCTTGCCAGAAATGTGCAGAACCCACCACTGTTGGGCACACGCTCCGCTCTGATTGTACTGCATCTGTCTGCATGTGACTGATGCCATTTCCTTGGAGACCCCTGGCTTCCTGCCGTGAGATCTTCTGCTAGTAGCTTGTGCTCAGGAGCTTTCTGAGCTGTCCATCTTTACCCCCTGCCCACGAGCAGACAGATTGTTTTTTGTCTGTCCTTGTATTAGTCAGGGTTCTCCGGAGGAAAAGAGTCAATGAGATGTGTATCTATGTAGGAAGAGATCTATTATTAGGAATTGGCTCACACGGTAATGAAGGGTGCAAGTCCCCAATCTGCAGTATGGGCCGACAGGCAGAGACCCGGAGGAGCTGATGGTGCACGTGAGGTTTGAGGGCAGTCTGCTGGAGCATCCCCTCTTGTATGGGGAGGCCAGTGTTTTTGTTCTACTCAGGCCTTCAACTGATTGGATGAGGCCCACCCACACTAGGAAGGGCAGTGAACTCAGGGTTCACTGATTTAAATGTCAGTCTCATCCAGAAGCACCCTCCTAGTTGACACATAAAAGTAACCATCACAATCCTCATCCTGATATTGTGATAGAACAACCCTTCCTTTCCTAACTATAAAACCAATACCTGCTCCACTGTGGAAAATTCAGAAAGTTCAGAGAAACATAAATAGACAGAAAAAGTCACTTATAAGTCTACTACATAGAGGAGGCAGCTCCTTTTAACAGTCTCTGAATTTCTAACCACTTTTTTCCTTGTATCCTCCATAATCATGCGAGCTAATTCCTTATAATAGAGCTCTTTCTCCATATACACATCCCATCAGTTCTGTTCCTCTGGAGAACACTGACAACGCAGGATAGACAAAAAAAGTAGCTGTTCACTGGCAGCGGGTAAAAGGAACAGCTTTTACAGTTTGGGTAAGCTTATGCATAAAATTTTTTATACTGCTTTTTTTACTTACCTTTATATTATTAGCAGTTTTCCAGGTTTTAAAAAACCTATAACAAACAACAAGCATTTTGCATTTTCATCAGCTTAATATCAAATTTGTATGACTCTACTATTACTTATATAAATATTTCCTCCCCTGAATTAGGCTGGTTTTTTTTCTTTTTTAGGCCATATAAATAAAATAATACTTGACATCTTTTGCATAAATCTTTACTGCTTCTGTGTCTGTTACCTGAGAGTAGACTCCCAGAAGCTGAATTATGTATGAGACCAAAGGATAAGAAGTTTTTTCTTTTTGAAGATTTTGGTTCATGTTGCTAATCAAATTGCTTTCCCAAAAGGTTGGTCCAGTTTTGTTTCCCATCACGGTGCCTCCAAGTTCCTCTTTCACACACTCACATAGGAACTGGCGATTGTCCTTTGCTTCTCTTTGGCTTCTGAGGTGGTACTGTTAGTGCCTGGCCAGGCCTGCTGCCCTGGATCCCACGGATGCTTCCTGGCGTGAGAGCTAGGGCAGTGCTGGCTCTAGGTCATCAGACCTCTGCAACTTGGCTTCCCGCCAATTGGCACTAATTCTTTCCTGCAGGTCTTGCAGGATTGCAGACACCTGCCTGCCATCCTTGGCCAACATTGCCTGGTCCTCCTGTTCTGAGTTAAACATGCACGTTCCTTTGTGCCCTGGGGCTCATCCACGTGTTTCATCTGAGTCCAGCTGGCCAGTGTCTGAGACACTGGGCGTGATGTCTGAGAAGGGCATATGGAGGCCGCTCCCCCACTGTGACCCCACAGGTCCTTGGGCAGGAGTGGGAGGAGTCCAGCTGTAAATGCTGCGTCTCACTCAGATCCTAACATGGAATCCTAATTATGCTCATGAAACCCAGATATTGGGACTGAAATAATGACAAGTGTTCTCTCCCTCTGTGGGCTTTTGGTACTGTCCTTGTCTCTCTTATGTGTTCAGAGTGTTTCTGTTATAAGCAAATACGTGATACCCAATTATTGGTGAATGGCAGGAAGAAATTAAACGGACGAAAGGATTTTTATTTCTGCAGGATAATATGCATGGTGGGGGGATATGTTTTGTAATCTTAATATTTTTCAAACTTATTTACAAGAAAAGGTGATTTGAATGAAATAGGCATGGTACAGTATGTGTGTTAGTATAATATAACCTCCGTGAGTTTTTTCTTTGTATTTTTGGATGTTTGTAAAGCTTTCGTAGCAACCTAACCAGCTAGTGTTTGTTACACGTAAGCCCTGACTACTTAATTTTTGTGAATTTGGTCCACACTTTCTTTTTCTTTGAGATAACTTTTAACTTTTATACAGCACTTGGCCAGTGTGGCCATTGTAAGAATAATGTAACCCTTTCGTTTCTACAGAAACTGTCTTCAGAGAGACCCAGCTCAGATGGGGAGGGTGTTATAGAAAACGGAATTACTATGTGTAATGGAAAAGAGCAAGGTGAGTTCTGCATGTGCCAAAAATATATAAACTAAAAAAAAAAAAAAAATTACAGCCAGCTCTGTAAAGTCTGATTACGTGAAAATGTCCTGGGTGACCCAGTTGTGTGGATGTCATCATGGTAGATGACACTGATAGGAATGCGGGAAAATCCTTTGGTTAACATCAGCCTGTGGATCTTCCTTTTCCATCCTGCCCAACCTTGGCCCAGCTGGTTTCCTATTGTCTTTATATGTGCCTGCGTGTATTTCACACATGTGACTCACAGCAGGTAACTTCCTCACTTGATTTATCACTGACAGCTGGCATCTGGCTTAGAGACCTGATTTCTAGTGAAAAGAGCTTGGGGTAATGAGATAGGAACCCACATTCCCCTTTGAACTCTTCCTTTACTTAGCCTCATGATCTTGAGCAAATTTTCCATTTTCCCTCTTGATGAGCCTCTGTTTCCCCATCTTTAAAATGAGGAAGCCAGACTTGCAGATTTCTGAAGTCTTGTCTGTTCTTTCTTTCTTTTTTTTTTTTTGAGACTGAGTCTTGCTCTGTCACCTGGGCTAGAGTACAGTGGCATCATCACAGCTCACTACAACCTCAAACTCTTAGGCTTCAGCAATCCTCATGCCTCAGCCTCCTGAGTAACTGGGACTACAGGCATGTGCCACCATGCCCAGCTAATTTTTTATTTTTTTTAATTTTTTGTAGAAATGAAGTTTTGCTATTGCCCAGATTGGTCTCAAACTCCTAGGCTCAAGCAGTCCTCCTGCCTTGGCCTCCCAAATTGCTAGTATTACAGGCATGAGCCACCACACCCAGCCTGAAGTCTTTCCTAAGATTGTCTGAAAATGTCTTTATTTTGTCTACATTTAACATTTTTTAAAATTGTGATAAAATATACATAATAAAAAATTTACTATATTAACGATTTTAAGTGTCCAGTTCAGTGTATTAGTATTATTATAATACATGTATATTGTCATACGCTTGTCACCACCATCGTCTCCAGAACTCTTTTCATTTTGTAAAACTGAAGTTCTGTCCCTATCAGACGTTAATTCTCCATCCCCTCCCCCAGCGCCTGGTACCCATATTCTACTTCCTGTATCTAGGGCTCTGACAACACTAAATACCTCACAAGAACAATCCTACAGGATTTGTTCCTTCGTGACTGGCTAATTTCACTTAGCATAATGTCCTCAAGGTTCATCCATGCTGTAGTGTGTGTCAGAATTTCCTTCCTTTGTAAGGCTGGATAATATTCCATTCTGTGTATATACCACATTTTGTTTGTCCGTGCACCTGTCAGTAGATACTTGGGTTGCTTCTGCCTTTTGGCTTATGTGCACAGTGCTGCTATGAACATGGGTGTGCACATACAGAAGTCTCTTACTGTTTTAAACTCAGCTTTATAGAGGGGCAAATTACATACAGTAAAATTCACCTTTTTTCGGCATACAGTTCTGTGAGTTTTGACAAATGCAGTCATGCAACCATCACCGCGATGAAGATGCAGAACATTTCTGTCACCCAAGAGCCCTCTTGTGCCCCTTTGGATCACCTGTGCCTGTTCTCCAGGCCCTGGTGGCTCCGGGCGGCTGTCTGCCTTTACCAGAGCGCTGTTCCTGGAGGGGATGATGAGTGTGGACTGCTGAGTCTGGCTTCCTTCTCATAGCGCTGTGACTCACCCGTGTGTGGCAGTATCAGCAGTTTGCTCGTTTCTGTTGCCGGCAGTGCTCCTTTGTGTAGATTGCCACAGCAAGTTTATCCACTCGCTGACTGAAGGCCATTTGGGCTGTTTCTGTTTTGGGGCAGCTGTTTAAAAATCTATTCTAGACTTTCAGAGACAGGCTTTTGTGTGGACGTATGTTTTCATTTCTCTTGAGTGAATACCTAGGAGTGGTACTGCTTGGTCATGTGCATTCTCACCAGCCTTGGCATTGTCATTTTGGTTTTGTTTTGTTCTTTTTACTTTAGTCACTTTAATAGGTGTGTAATGGTATGTAATTGTGGTTTTAATTTGCATTTCTTTAATGCCTGACAATGTTGAACATTTATCATGTGATTATTTGCCATCGGTGTGTCTTCTTTGGTGAAATGTCTGTTCGGATCTTTTGCCCACATCTTTATTGGATTATTATTATTGAATTTTGAGAGTTCTTTGTATATTCTAAATACAAGTCCTTTATCAGTTGTGTTTTGCACATATCTTCTCCCAGTCCATGACTGGACTTTTGATTTCCCTAACAGCATGTGGACTGCAGTGAGGAGTGTGATTTGTGGATAGTGGAGCAGTTTTCCCTGAGCAAAGCCAAACTGCCTGGGTGTTCATTGAACCTGTGACCTCAGCTGCTCCGGCAAACAATCTGCCCACTTGAGCCCACCTGCCCTTTATTGCTAGAGTGAAGCAAGTGTTTCCTATCTCTGTGATGAAGTCACCTTAAACCAAGTATCAGTCTAAGCCATTAAGAATCTTGGAACTCAAATAATCTAGACTGTTATGACATTATAAGGTTCACTCTCAAAGGTCACAATCTCTGATTCTTTCATATGTGGTTTTCTAAGTCAGTCCTATCTGAGTGTAATTTTAGTTCTGACTGTTGGAAGTTTTTCAGTGGAAGGTATTATCTGTGTCTTCCACAAGGCACCCATTATGTGTAATCAAAACCAGGAAAGCTATCTTTAAGTTTTGCCCTGAAATAACATACAATCTCAATGTTTCTGCATAGAAGTTGAGACATGGTAAACATTGGTTGGGCTGAACTGTCTTCTTGTTGACTATTTCTTCTCCCAATGTACCTATGTAAAATAAGATTCTTCAGAATAAAATGGATGTCTGGATGTACACGTGAGTGAGTATGTCTATGCTTAAAATGCTCTTGTTTCCTTTTAACAAGAACAACTTTCTATACTTTGGAATTAAAAAATGACCTTGGTTCAGACATCTTCTTTTTGCCGGGCTTTGCATATAGTAGACACTGGATAAATAGTTAATGAAGGAAGTTAAAGGTTTAAATACATTCTACCTATCTCGGCTTTTATTCTTGCTGCTCACTCTTGCTGTTGAGAGATTTCAGTTAAACTCTTTTTATCCCAGCCACACTGTGACTCAGTCAAATTTCTCTGCTCGCTGCATAGAGAAAATCCTGAACTCGTACAGCTTTCTCTAAGTGTTGGAATCTCAGTTGAAGATAGAAACAGTCCAGACTCCATGTGGTCAAAGCCACAGGGAGCGACTCCCAAGCTCCTATTTCTTCTTTCAAAGGGGAATCCCTAGTGTTTAATAAGCGGATGCAGTGTGATTTGGGTGAATAATAAACATCCTGGTGATACTGCAGCTGATGTGAGGAACGAGAATTGAGGTCCTGGTACCAGTCCACACAGAGGCTGTGACGGCCACTAACCAGTGTTTCATGTCTTTAAGGTGTAATCATTTGTTCATGGGTTGTTGGGAGAATCACTGAGTAGATGGTCTGATGATGTTAATCCCCATCCCTCCCACCCACCTCACAAAAGCATCTGGATTCCCTTCTCTGTAGGATGACAGGCAGCTGGGCCTGTGGTAGTCGTGGCCTTAAGGATGCTCAGTGCTGGCCACGCTCCAGTGGTCTGTGTCCCCAGCCCGCCCATCTCCATCGCGAGTGGACAGCGCGTGCCGCCTGGGCTCGCCAGCTCTCCTGCTCTAACTGCAGCGGGTTGAGCATTCTGAGTTTTTTGTTTCTTTTCAGAATTCTATTGTAAGTGCTAATTTCTGCCTTTTGTTTGATAAATAGCATCAAGATATTCTTGATGGTTTTTTCCTTATGTTCTTACATACTTTGACTTTTTCTTCCAAGGATTACCTAATTTATGCTTTTGCAAAAAATTCTTTAGGGCATATTTAAGGAATTTCAGGTATTAATTATTATCTCATTTCTTTGTAGTCAGCGTCCAGCAAGCCCTTTGCCAGCAGGAGCCAGTCTCTAACTGGGAGTAAATCAAAACCCCAGCGTGATGTGATGAATGCCTCATCTGCGGGGGTTGCCTCCTGCTCGTGCCCCAGGCTTCCACGGGTGCCCAGGCACTCCCACTGTCCCAGCCAGCGGTGCCTTCTGTGGGTAGCTCGGCTGTGTGGGGCAGGGTGGAGGTCACCCTCTGGCCTCACAAGCCGCTGGGGGGCGTCCACTGTTGCTTTCTGTCTTGGTTTGGTTGGACTGAAGCTAGAGCGCCACAGCTGTGCCAACTGCAGGCTGGGTGGCTGAAACAACAAAAAGTTATTTTCTCACAGTTCTGGAGCCTGGAAGTCCAAGATCAAGGCACCGTCAGGGTGGTGTCTGGTGAGGGCTCTCTTCCTGGCTGGCAGACAGCCGCCGCCTTCTCACCTGGCCTTTTCGTGGTCTGTCTGTCGTGTATGCACAGTCTCTTCCTAGAAGGGCACTAATCCCGTGGGATTGGAGCCCTGCAGGGAGGGCGTGGAGTGGAAGGCCGGGCAGGAGACGGGAGACACGGACGTTGGTGTCTGTGCCATCATCCGTCTGGGCGTGGCAGGGGTGCAGAGTGGAGGTGGGCACAGAGCTACTTTCCCACCCCCACAGAGACAGACGGAAAGAGGAAGATGAGGGAAGTGTGTATGAGTGTGTATGTGCTTAGGGAAGGTGTAGGAATTAGGCCAGTAGCTTATCATGCCACGTCCCCAGATGCTTTCTCTGAAATTACTCTGTGTGGCTTTGTGTGCACGCTCATTTGTTCACGCGGGCAGGGGGCAGGGGGCAGGGTAGAAATCCTGGCTTTTCTTACCTTCTGAGGGTTTGTGATTTCCAGAAAGTTGCAAACAGAAGGTTGAGACGAGGGGAAAGGGTCTGGGTGACGGTGTTTTTGTCTTGGATCCCAGTCCCCTTCTCCTGAATGTCCTGGCAGTAGCTCTCTGGCTGGAGGGATCTTGGCGCACTCAGTTTTGGGTGCCTGCTCACGTGTACATCCCTGTAATTCTGCCCTTGGGGTTGCAGGGAGCGTGCCAGTGACCAATGGGGCAGATGCAGGGTGCCGTGGCAGCAGACCCTGGGCCTCTGTGGTGGGGGACGGTGGGGAGTGACCAGAGCTGGCCTGAGTTGTGGCTCGGTGGCCCATCTGTGCAGACACTGCTGTTCTGCTCCTGCCACTGTTCCCAAATGTAGTTCAGAGCTGCCAGATCTTCCAGTTTTTCGAGGGAAGCCAGAATCCTTTTTATGCAAAATGCTTATAAGTTTTGTATACTGACAGTTAATTCCTGATTCAGCATTGTCCAGGCTACACAGCATAAAGGGCTGGCATGCAGGCCGCTGGCCTGATAGCCCTGGGGAGGGCAGGATCCAATGAGTGTCTGACAGGTGGGCGAGGGAGCTCCTGAGGGAGAGACCCAGTTCCCCCTTCTCCCTTCTCCTCCTTGGGACCCTGCTGTTGCCAGCCGGGCTGTAGCTGCACTGGCTTCTTTCTGTTCCTCAGACACTTTGGGCTTTTTCCAGCATGACAGCTTTTGTGACAGCCGATGTTCTTGCCTGAACACTTCTTCCCCCTCAGAGGTGCACGGCTGGCTCCTTGTTAATTTAGCTCTCAGCTTAACATCAGCCCTGGGCGGGCTTTCTCTACCTGCCGGCCGCTCTCCCACATCACCCTGGTTTCGGTCTTTGTGTGGTCCTTGCACGGTTCAACGTACTTCATGTGTATGAGTGCAGGCGCATACTGGGGTGTGTGTTCTCAGCCCGCTCTAGAACATCAGCTTCCTGGGAGCAGCCCTGTTCTCTGCTGGGACTCCCAGTGTCTGGGTCGACAGCCCATACTGGCAGGTACTTAAGGTACTCAGTAGGTAGAAGTTAAGGGAAAGAAGAAATAGGTTGTGACTTATGCTTTATTTTCATTTTTTTTTCAGTTAACATCTACAATTAAAACATGCTTTTTTGTTATTGTCATTCTTGACAGTGAAGAGGAAGAAAAGTTCCAAATCAGAGACCAAGGGAACTGTATCTAAAGTCACTGGGAAAAAAATCACCAAGATTATTGGTCTGGGAAAGAAAAAGCCATCCACAGATGAGCAGACCTCCTCAGCCGAGGAGGACGTTCCCACTTGTGGTAAGACGAACATTCACCGGAGATGACTGTGTCCACCAAATGTGTTTTTCTTCTCTCCTGTGGCTGTATCTGTCTAGGGTTCATCTAAGGTTCACTACCTTGAGCATTGGACTTGTGCGACCATTCCAATTGCAGGAAATGTATTAAATTTCCACATGTTTACCTCTTATTAGTAAAAGACTTTGTAGGGGTTTGAGATGATCTCTAAGGTTCTTTCAAGATAAAAAAAAATTTTATTTCTCTTTGATCCTGTGAAGTTCTCCCAGATTCCTTTGAAGTGTTTTTAAACTGGAACATGTGCACCTGCCATTGGTAAACAGAGGAAGGAGTACAAAGTACGGGAATTAAGCTCAACTCTTTCCCTGGGGCTAAAGTAATAAAACTAAACTCTCTTATAATGTTACCATCCTCAAACTTACATTTCAAATCCAATCTCATGACTGGCCATCTCCCTAGTCAGCTTCTATCCAGCCAGTATTGTCTGAGCAGCTACCGTTGGTCAGGGACTGTGTTAATAAGCATGTGGTGTTCCCTGGGTACCAAAACTGCCCTGCCCTCCCACAGCATCCAGTCTGGTAGCAGAAGGAAAGTCCAAAACATGTAAGCACAGAAATAAACTTACAGTAACCAGCTCTGACCAGTCATATGAGGGGAAAACACAAGAGGCAACAAGAGTATTAGGAACCTCTCATTCCCTTAGGAATGAGGGTACAGCAGTCAAGACAGCCTCTATGAAGAAGTGGGTGAGCATTTTCTAGGCAACCGAGTTTAGAAGAACCATGCAGACCTTTTAAGGAGGAAAATTTTATAAGCTGAAAGATGAA
Organism: Avahi laniger; assembly: GCA_963575035.1. Taxonomy (NCBI): domain Eukaryota; kingdom Metazoa; phylum Chordata; class Mammalia; order Primates; family Indriidae; genus Avahi; species Avahi laniger. The sequence goes on along the minus strand of CAUYSK010037077.1, from coordinate 54,872 downwards.
TATTTTACCTCTTTTAAAAAAATTAAGAATGGGCTATAATTTTCCTTATATACTATTTATTTTAATTAATTCATATTTTTGAGACAGGATCTTGATCTGTCACCCAGGCCGGAGTACAGTGGTGCAATCATAGCTCATTGCAGTCTTGAACTCCTGGGCTCCAGCGATCCTCCCACCTTGGCCTCCCAAAGTGCTGAGGTCACAGACGTGAGCTACCGCGCCCAGCTTCCTCACGTGCTATCGCCGTGCGTGCAGCTTCTGCTCACCATGAATCCATAACCCGTTTGATCTGCACAGTCTTCCTGTCCCTACAGCCCACCCTGCTGCACATCCATTATGTCCCAGGTTTGGGGTCTTATTTTGGGCATGCCAAAAGATACGTCATTTAGTTCCTGCCCAAGAATGCCTAAACACAAAGACATTTATTCAACACGTATCATGCCCCTCGGCATTGAGAGCTGAGGCCAAAAGGAAAATACAAAGGGTGAGCCCATGAGGCGGGGAGAGGGGTGGAGCTGAGACACCCTGTACTTGAGGTCAGGCAGGGCAAATCCTTGTTCGCTTCTACCCTTCACAGTGTGGTTCTAGGACGTTGTGTTGCGTGATGTCGATTCCTAGTGGATGCAGTCAAGTTGTCCGGGCAGACATCCTCATGGAGGAGTCCCACTGTGGGGCTGAGTTAGGAGGGAAGGCTGATGACACCCATTACCTTGGAGCCTGCTGCGTCCCAAGGTCCCTGAGCCTGGCCAGGGGACAGTTGGGTCACAGAAGCAGGCCAGTAGATACTGATACTCTTTCTCCTACCCTGTGTTTCCTCCCTAAACATAAGGCGAGAACTGAGAGGGCAGCTGCCTCGCTGAAGTTCAGTCAGAGGAGGCAGCAGGAGCACAGAAGGGGAAAGCGGGTGTGTTGGAGCCTCTGCGTGGGTCCCTGTTGACCTCGGCCTTCCTGGAGCACATGGAGGGGCAGGACTGTCCCCTCTTACGTCAGCCCTTGAGACAAGATTGGAGGTGGGGTTACAGATGGAAAGAGGGACCTGTCCAACAAAAAGTGAACTATTCTTTTAGTTTTGTTTTTGTTTTATAAGTTGCTCTAGGTCAGTGGAAGAAATAGAAATTCTTCCATGAAAAACAATTAGATATTAATATGGCAGGCAACTCAGAGCCTGTGGTCCAAATCCTTCCTTTCACAGAGGAGAACACTGAGCCCATTAGGTTGCATGACTTGCCCTGAGCCACACAGCCAGCTGAGAGCAAGCCGGCCCTGGCCTGATGCACACACGGTCTCCAGATCCTTCTTCTCAGAAGGAACTTACCACTTCCATGACTCCTAAAAAACAGGTTTATTGTGTTGGCTATTAGACACTGCAGTGAACCCCGTTGTCAGGCACTTACTTGGAAGTACGGTAGCTCACCCAGAGGGCAGGCATAGTGTGTCTGCAGCATCTAATACATGAAGATTTCTGTCAAACTGCTTGGTGGACACCTCTTACCTCTGTTAAGAGAATATGTTCTGTCCATAAGATTTTAAAACTGTTATCTAGTTCTTTACTGGGGCAAGGGAAAAGGGGAGGAGTCTTTAGAAAAGTAAAGGGGGAACAGTGACTATATTCAGCTATTTTAGCACAGCTGCAAACAAAGTTCCAGGCAGAACAAAGTAGCTGGATAAAGGCCCAAGAGACCTTTATCCTGCCAAGTTGAGTCTCTGCAGCTGCTGCTCTAGGGAGATGAAGTGCTGAGCTGGACAGGCTGCAAGTGCAGTGCCCCTGAGAAGAGCTCCCTGGGAGCGATTGAGAGCAGAGTTCGAATCTCAGCTCCACTGCGCAATGCAGCCTTATCAGCTGTGCCCCTGAATGCTGGACTAAGGTGCTGGAGGGGCCTTCCTCATGGAGACGGGGGAGGAGGAGGCTCCCTGCGGATGCTCTCCCGGGTTCGGGGGTGTGTGTGAGGACCACAGCCTGGCTGAGCGGGCCAACCCCTCTAACCTACAGCACCAGTTGTTGCTGCCTAGCATCTTGTACCTCTTGCTAGGCCCGTTGAGAGATACATTTAGCTTAACACACTGGCATCTAGACAATATGATCCGAGATGTGTGCAAAGTCCCCTACCCAAAAAAGATCTTTTATTTGCCCTTCTCCTGGGCTTACACGTCCTGGCATTCCTGTCACTTTGTGAATTAAGCTGTTGTCAGGAAATGTGTTTCCATCTTTTCCTCCCTTCCCTATCCCTGTCTCCCTCTGGGGTTTGGCTGTTACACCCGTCCCTTGACCAGCCCACCCTGTTCTGCTCTGTTTCCTCCAGGCCACCTGATGGAATCTTTGAAACTTAGACGAATCACATCAATCCATGCTGAAAAACCAAAAATGTTTCCACTGTTGCCCAGTTCAGAGCCTCTGACAATTTTGTCTCCACCTCACTTTTCCAATTTCTCCTATATTACTGGATTAAGAACCAGGTCTGATTTGCTCACCTGTTGTGTCTGCAGCACCCAGCACAGAGTCTGGCAGATATAGCAACTCCGTAAATACTTGCTGAATGCATAGACTTCCTTAAGCAGATTGCTTAACCTTTGGGAGCCTCAGCTTCCTCATCTATGAAATGGGCTCAATACTTAAATTTCTTGGCTTTCATAAAAATTGAGGGTACAATACATGAAACACTGAGCTTAATGCCTAGCCCATAATTTATACTCAGTAAATGATCACTGTTATCCATTAGTTCATCTGACATGCTTTTTATGTAAAAAAAAAATAAAACAAAAAACCCAAGCATACTAGACCTACCCAAGGCAACAGACATACAATGTCAGATGAGTTGTTGATAAATATAGAAGTTGGAAAAAAAGAACGATCCCAAAGTGCCAGAATGGGGCTTCTTGGAGTCCGAGTAGCCTGAGCTGACTCTGAAGGACCTACTGGATATTTCTAGGTCCCTTCCAGCCGTAAAGTTCGGTGACTTTATGAAGCTTTCAATGATAGGGTCGTTTAGTAGACATACAGGAAATTACATACTTCCCACTTTGTGTCATAATCCACCTTCGCAAAACTTCGGATGACGTTTGACCTGAGGGAAGGACAGCATTCTTAGCACCAGGGCCTCCATGCTGGGGGAGTTGGTGTGCAAGCGCGTCGGCCCCTGTGCCAAGTAGAGGACACCTTGCAGGATGGCAAGGGGGGCGTTGGCAATGACAGGGCCGTGACCAGCCGCTGGCAGCATCTTGACATGTGGCATCTCCAAATACTGCCGCTTGGATGCCCTTTTGCAGGCCCTCTCTTCTTAGCTGATGATAAACAAATCCTTGCTAGGACATAGCAACGTTACACTGGGGTAAAATGCCTCTCACAAGTGTTGAGCATCTTGGCCACATGTAACCAATGCACAGTAGCCTCTCGGGCAGACACTGTCATTTCCCTTTCTAAAGAGAACAAATAAATGGAAACTTGGCCCCTCTTCTAAGAGGCTGCCCCTGCCTGCTCTTCAGCAGCTGCCTGAATACAAGAGCCACCTGGCACCGAGACCAGAGACGCCAAATATCCAGAACAGCTGATGGAGGGTTTATATCTGTTCCCCCTCCATCTGTATTTTTTGTTTGTTTGTTTAATGCTAGACCTATAAAGTTAACTTTATAGTTCTAATGAAACTTCCTGGTGCACTCTTGCCACAGGGTTATAAGAAACAGGATTCTTTCTTTAGAATTCAGGGCAGAAATAAGCTCAAAACATTAAACTGAAATTCCCAAATTTTTGAGACATAATAATACCCTCCCATAAAACAATAAGTGAGGTTCAAAATAAAAATTCAAATATATATGGAGCTGTCTTGCTGGGCCGGTCGGTGAGATGCCCTGGGTGGCCTGTGACATGACATTCGCAGCCTCCAGTTCCTGCCCAGGGTCCAGCCCTGCCTGGTCCTGCTGTGCTCTGGCACCACCTGCTGGCAGACGTGGGGATGACTTGGGGCCCAGGTCAGCGCTGATTTCGTCAGCTAGACTAGGGGTGTTGGACCGGACAATATTGAGGGGTATGGAGGAGCCCCCTCTGACCCTGGATTTCTCAGACAAGGTCGTCTGCCTTTTCCTGCTTGGCCTTACCATGTACTCCACCCAGAAAGTGGGAACATTGGGCCCCCTTTTCATCAAAGTCGGGGGCAGCGGACTGCAGGGAGGCCATTTGTCACCTGTGGACATGTGACTGTGGGGATGACTGTCGATGAAAACAGGTCTGTTATCCTGGGTGAAGTTTTTTTTGAATGGTGTTAAATTATGGTATTTTCATATGAAGTCGCACTCTAAATAAAATGCGAATCTATCCAACGTAATCATTCCTCACGTCAAGAAATTAATAGCACCTGGTGACTCTGGGCCACATTCTGCCAGGGAAGAAAATACCGTGAGAGTCTATACCCCACTTTAGGGCTGTCTCCTCCCTTTGGTTGGGGCACACTCAGGAACCGCAGCCCCCTGCGAGCAGGACCACGCGTGGGAGACAGCTGTGCCCGCAGGGTGAGCCCTGAGGGTGACAGGCCATGTGGAGTTCAGAAGGCGTGCTGTCACTGTTCAGAGAAGGCAGCGATGCCATTGGCCTTCCACTTACTGCTCAAATTCCTGAATCCACATGTTAGCCCCGCGCGTCCCCCGTCACGATTCCATGTTGTCTTCTGCATCGAGGCCGGGCTCCTACGACTGGTGTCCAGCCTTCTCTGCCTTCGAGGTCTCTGGGGTTTCAGGTCTCAGCTTCCTCCGCTGCTTCTCCAGGCCCCGCGGAGGGACACCTTGGCCCTGACCATTCCAGATCACCTGCCGTTTCCTGCTGGCTGCTTTAGCTGTGATGTCCAACACACCCTACCGCTTACTGCTTCTTTTTAGAAATCATTTCCGGGGAATGCTAACCTTATGATTAAGTTACCAGAGAGGATTTCTTGCCTTTCATTTCCTTTTCGATGTACCATGATGTTTGTCAACTCATGCTCATAAAATACTTACGATTGATGTAGTTGGCAGTCATTGTATAAAAGTCCACAAAAGTGGACTTTCAGCATGATTGATTACTGATAGATGGCATCAGAGTTAGAGGTAGCAAATAGTTCTATTAGCCATTGCTCAGATGTTCAGATATTATAGTTAACTCTATGCTTTTAAGTAGAGCTTTCTTTTCTCTTTTTAAAGAATAAATATATCAGAACTATGTCATTGACAAATAACATTTTACAGAATGAAAATGGTAGTGTGAGGCCCACAGTTGTACTCACAGTAACACTTTCTCTGCCATCTTTAACTCCCAAAGGGGTTTAGGTCTAGCTTTGTTTGTGGCTAGACAAGACACTTCACGTATCTGGGGATGAACTTCCTCCTTCATAATGTGAACCCCCTGAGACACTTTCCAGCTTCGATTCTGGAGCCTCTGTGTCCCCCCTGCCCGCCCCCCCCAAATGTACGGAATAACTAGGGGCTTGGATCCAGTTGTTCTCTGAACACAAGAGGGCAGCCAAGCCACAGGCCCATGAGCCAACGGACTGGCTTCTCTGTTTAGCCCCGGTGCAAGTGTTAGTTCCTGGGGAAGCAGAGTGTGCTTTGGTTTAGGGTGTGTTGGTGGAAATGATGTCACATTCAGCCAGATGAGAATTGAAACTTTGTAAGTGTGTACCTACTAAATTGATTGAGCAAATATAAGTAATATATAATGCAAAGCATCATTCTGGGTCCTGAACATACTTCTTTTTTTTTTTTTTTTGTCTTTATAGTGTTTATCCATTGCTAATAAGGTTTATGAGACTTAGAACAATAAAAGAAGTAGAAATCTTCTTCTAAAACCCTTTTGGAAAGACATTTTTAAAAATAAAAATTGGAAAGGGTATATTTTGTTTTGTTTCTTAACATTTTTAAGCCAGGGGTGTGTGTGTGTACACGTGTGTGTACATGCATGAATTGAACTAGTAACTGAATGACTTAAGTCAGGAATCCTTGTTTTTTTTCTTTTTAGCTTGTTAGTCAATATTCTATGTGCTATTTAACTCACTTTCTAAATCTTAAAGGAGGACCACTAATTTACTAGCATGACACAGTGGTTGGAAGTTACAGCCACCCTGCGATATCTATTTTTCATGCCTTGTTATTTCCAGAAAAATGCATTTTGTGTTTATAACAACTGAAAATTGTCCATTTGCTGTATTTGAGGAGATACCCTCTTTTTAAAATGAAGATAATAATTCTTCCTGTAATTCCATCATATATGGCTATCTGTCTATCTGTGATATACTGAAGATATCATACCATACCAGAGTATCAGTAACAAAATTTCATGTACTTTCGGACTCGAGTTTCAATTTCACTTGAACCGGCTTCGCCAGCCAGACGTTTCAGGGACAGAAAAGCCACTGGGCACGTCTTCAGCCTCCGGCTAGGAATCCCATCCCAAGGACCTTCCAGCGCTTCCAGCACTGGAGAACTTATCACCTCTCAACGCTGCCTATTTCTTGCAAAGTTTTCATTTTTAGGTAGTTTTTTTTCTCACGTTAAGCCAAAATCTGCCTTACAGTGGCTTTTGCCCTACTTGTGTCATTTGCGGCTACTCAGAACAAACCTGAACCTTGTCCAGTGGTTCGAAGGCAGCTGTCACGCCCCTTTCCCTCTGGCCGTCCGAGACTCGGCTTCGTGACTTCACATTCTGTGTGTGAATTCCAGATCCCCACATCGATGTCAGGCACGTGTTCTCAGCACATGTTAAATTAGGAGGTTCTGAGTATGGTCTATGTTGTGTTATGAAAAGCCCCCAAAACTTGTTTGGAAATTATATATAAATTGTATATGTCTTGTTCATGTGAATTTGCATTTAAAACTTTGCTGTGTGTGGGATTTCTTTCATACATGCTCCCTTGCCCGGATTTCTTCAGTGAGAGCCTCGGTGTCGCCACCACACCTCTTCTGTCTTAGGAGGTTGAAGGCTGACATTTGTCCCCCTGCAGGCTATCTGAACGTGCTCTCCAACAACCGCTGGCGGGAGCGCTGGTGCAGAGTGAAGGATAACAAGCTCGTTTTCCACAAGGACAGGACGGACCTGAAGACCCACATTGTCTCTATCCCTCTCCGTGGCTGTGAGGTGATCCCAGGCTTGGACTCCAAACACCCCCTGACGTTCCGGCTGCTTCGCAATGGCCAGGAGGTTGCAGTGTTGGAGGTATGGTGTTGTCCACGGGCCATACTCCACAGAGATGCACACGGTGATTTTCCTTCCAAAAGCCAAATTCTGACTCCTTTATCGAAATTCCTTACAAATTCCTGATAGCGCCTTTTTTAGGATTCATTCCCTTTTCTCTCACTGCTCAATTTTGTTGGTTTCTGCTTTTCTTCTTCCATCAGTTCCTCTTTCGTTTCGAGACACACTGCAAGCAGCACAGTGCCAGTTTTTACCAAACTGTGCCCGTCAGATTTGTCTGTCTCCTTGTGTCACTTCCTTTTCATATGTGTCTGCACGGAAATGAAACACTGCGATCCCTTGCGGTAGATTGCTCTTTTAAAGCACCCAGAAAATAACTTGTTTTAAAATTTCCAATAAAACTCTTTCCCCCTAACTGTTGGCTGCCTTTGAAATGGTGGTGAATGTTTCCTTTGGAATGTTCTTGACTTCTTTACTGTCGGAACAGGCATTTTTGGACAAGCTGATTTCCTCATTGACGGTTGGCCAGTGAGCCCAGTTATACGGAGACTGAAAGGGCACCTCTGGCTTTTAAGAACCTGTGGCTTTACATGCATTTTGTTATTTTTTTTGGCTGCTTCTGTAGAATTTATTATTCACTAAGACAGAAAATGACAATGAAAACTAATAGCTACAGACTCAAAACTTTCATTTTTGAAAGTTTTTTAATTCTGTTTTTCATCTTAACTTATTTTCTGCCCAATATTAATTGAGGCCTTTTTTTTTTCCTTTGTCTTTATCCTCTACTTGGCGTTATTACGATTAAGATACGAAGATATACACACATACCCATATATCCATGTATGTACAAATGGGTTACAGAATTTCAAATATGCATGAGTGTTTATATTGTATAGTCAATAGAAATGAGGAGAAACTGGATGTGGTGGAATGGGCTATGTGTGACCTAAGTTAATTGGATGTAGAGCCAAATTCTACACGTCTGTGCCATGACACCAGCCAGAGGAGAATGAGCCTGGGCTGCCACCATAGTCAGGCTGTGCAGGGAGGCAGTCAGCCTCAGATATCTTGAATTCACACATAGGAGTTTGTTTCAGCGACTGTTTTCACAGAAACCACTTTTTCTTTTTGGTGAGGACAAAACATAGATGAACAATAACTTCTTCCCGCAGGGCCCAAGAGCCTAGTGGTGTGGAGTAAGGGGAGGGCAGAGGGACTAGCATGATCTGACAGAGAGGGTCCCCGTCTTAGCCCTGCTGTGACTTTGATCACAACCAGATCTTTTGTTCCCCTTGGCTTCTTCGCCCATCTGTAAAGCACAAGCATCAGGCTAGACTCAGTGTACCTGGTAAACGTGTGCAGGCTGGAAACCGTAGGGTGGACGGCAGCGGGAGAAAGCTGAAAACTTAAATGAAGAAACTACACTCTTGAGGTAATGACACAGATCTCCTGTGAGAGCTGCGGCAGCAGATTTGAGGGCTGCAAGGAAGGGAGGCCCGAGCTGGCACGCACTGGACCCGGGAACGAAGAGGAAGAGGTTGGGATGGATGCTCAGGCCCAGAAGCCCAGGACAGGGGTGGTGGGCAGAGGTGAGGGAGTCACCTGTCCTGCCTTTGCCAGGGGCACAGCAGGTGTGTGCCTCACACCCTCTCAGGGACATGATAGTTTTCGGCACCTTCCGAAACACTGAGACTTCAGAGGAGGACGCTTATTTCTCGAGAATGCTGAAGAGTGAGTGGGCTCAAGTCTCCAAAATGATGACAAGAACTGGAAGTTTATCCAGTGTCACTCCATGTAGGACACCTGTTTTTACAGCTGCAAAAGTGTGACCTCACTTAAAAATGACACACACACACAAATCCATGACATTCCAGTATAAGTAAAAGGTTCTATCCTGATCAGTAGTGAAATGCAGTGAGCCAGCCAACAAAGTTGTAATGTGATCTGCACTTTTTCCAAGACCATTTTAACTTTGGTTTTGAGATAATTTCAGAATTACAGAAAAGTTGCAAGAATAGCACAAAGAATGCATGTATACCTTTTACCTGTATTCACCAAATACTAATATTTTTCCATTTTGGTATCTCTTGGGCGCACTCTCTCTCTCTCTGTGTCTCTGTATACATGTATGTATGTACGTGTAAAGTTTTTCAGAACCTTTTGCAGTTCTGTTGTCCTTTTATCCTCAAATACTTTGGTGTGTATTTGCTAAAAAAAAAAGGGCATCCCCTCATTAGAACCACCGAATAATTATCAAAACAAGGAAATTAACATTCGTATAGTACTATTATCTGATTCTAGATCTTCATCAGATTTTCCTGGTTATTCCAACAATACCCTTTATAAGCAGAAGGAAAGTCCAGATTATGTGTTACATTCCGCTGCCAAGTCTCTTTCGCCTCCTCTGTCTGGTTTCATGACATTGACGCTTAGGACGGGTGCAGACCAGTTACTTTGCAGCGGGTTCCTGTGTCTGGGCACGTCTGCTCTCTCCCCATGTTGGAATCAGGTGGGCCTCCTTAGCGGGAGTCCTTGGAAGTGGTGGCATGTTTTACGGTGGGTCATTAGGAGGCGCACAGTGTCAGTTTGTCGCATTAGTGATGTTAATTTGAATCCCTTAGGTGAGATTTCCCCACTGTAAATTTACCGAATTTTCCTTTTATCTTTAATAAGTATCATGTGGGGAGATACTTTGAGACTATGAAACTATCCTGTTATTACTCACAATTTTGCCCCTGATTTTGGCATCCATTAATGACTCTTGCCTGAAACAAGCATTGTAATGACAGTTGCCAGACAGTGACTTTCTAATTCTCTTATTCCTTCTGCATTTATTACTTGCATTTATCTATTGTGTTTTCTTCCCCGCCCATTTAATTCATTCATTTACATATGTGTATGTGTATCAGTGGAGATTCATAGATTATTGTATCAATCAATGATTATAATCCTTTATTATCATAATTTATTTTGGTCAGATTATCACAGATTTGGCCAGTAGGAGGCCCTCTGAGCTGGCTCTTGTGTCCTTGCTGTGTCCCTGTAATAAAGAGACTGTGGTCCCCATCATACTTCGATTACTTTCCTCATGTTGTGGCACAGCGAGCTCCAGTCTCATCTCCTTGTGCCTTTCCCTGCCTGGAGCCCGCGCCCGCCGTTCCCCAGAGCACACCGGCTCCTCCTAGTGGGGAATGTGGCATTTAAACACCGTGCTCAGGGTGCTTGGTGTGTTCACTTCCACGGGGATCATTGCTCCTGGGTCTTTTCAGCACACAAACACAAGAAACAGATGTGTGTGCACATGTACACATGCATGTATCACGCATGTTTATATGTTATACATATGATACTTCAAGTGTAAATCCACACATACATACACATATATACATGCAGATACGCCACATCTATATCTATTCTTTATATATTAAAAACCGTGTGATCATAACTATCACCTCTATTTCCAGTCTGATACCACAGGATTGTTTTTAAAAACCCTATGAGGAAATTTCTCTTACAATGAACTATGAAGAAATCAATTAGTAAACTCTAGTATAGTAATATCATCACACCTTAGATATTAATTGTATTAAAACACTTTTTAAAATGCTTTGATGAAATTGTTATAGTTACATAGGTACAGAATTAATCATGGAATCCCTCCTGATATAGATTTTGTTTTGGCAAGGACAAAAGACCTATGAAGAGCACATATTTGTGATTTATTTTAATCCAAGTATTCAAATCAGTTCATCTTAATTGGGCAAACATTGGTTACATCCTTACTCTGGAATCCCTTCATTTTGTCCTAATGGCCTCATTTGGTACTGGTTAGGAATGATTTGCATGTGGAAATCATCACTAGCCAATTTTATCAACATACAAAAAACTGGGTTCTTGTTTGTTAATGGCTCTTCCTCTAGAGAGGCTTTTATGTGTGGCATGGAATATTTACTTATATTCTGATCAGTGTTCAACCTGTCAAGGTTATAGTTCTAAAACCTAATTTTCTTTGTTTCTGTAAACTCAATTTACAGATCTATCTTTAAAAAATTAGAAACTTTTATAAAAAATAAGATTTATTTTTTCTTCTATATTCAGTGAACTCATAAATTTGGTAGCTTAATTTCCTCTAAACTTTAACCATTATTTACATATTTGATTAATCAAATTTATTTAGTCATTTCAAATACCATTAAAAACATAATTGATTTTCTAAATCAATAAGGATGGCTTAAAAATTCAATGAACATAATCTTTCAAAAAAATTTTTATTGTTTTAAATTCAATTCCAATAAATTAGGAAATTATTCAGTATTACCTATTTATTTAGTTATTTTTGAGACAGAGTCTCACTCCATCACCCTGGCCAGAGTGCTGTGGCATCAGCCTAGCTCACAGCAACCTCAAACTCCTGGACTCATGTGATCCTCCTGCCTCAGCCTCCCAAGTAGCTGGGACTACAGGCATGCACTACCACTCCTGGGTGATTTTTTCTATTTTTAGTAGAGATAGGGCCTTGCTCTTGCTCAGACTGGTCTTGAACTCCTGATGGCAAGGGATCCTCCCACCTCAGCCTCTCAGAGTGCTAGGATTACAGGCTTGAGCCACCACACCCAGCCTCAATGAACATAATTTTAAAGATATATTCCAGACTTGCAAATTAAGCAGATCAAATTGGAGGGAATTTCAAACATTTTAAGAAATGGTGTGCACAAAACATTGTTACACAATAGAAATACAATTGATACACGAGTAAGTTAATTTGTTATACTACCTAATCAAGAGAAACAAAATTACCATTTCAGGCCTATTTAGGGGCTACTGGTTAAAAAAGTTTAGATTAACAAAGTTTAGACCAATAAGAGCCTAGATCTTGACTGTGTTTCCAAGGCAGGCCAACAACAGTTGGAATGTACTGCTTTTTATGGCCAGATTTTGTTGCCAAATTAATGAGGCTTTCTAAACAACTTTCTTTTACTGGGATGTAATTAATCCCACTGATTTTCATGTCTTGCTCCCTAGTGCCTTCTCCCAAAATAATTGGAAGGCGTTTTAGACCTCACATTTTCATTACCTTTGGTATAATCATATGCAACTTCCTGCAATAAGGCCTAGTACGAATGCGATGTTAACCCCATTACTCAGACAATGACTGCATCTTCTTTCTCGTTTATTCTTCTGTGCTTCATGTTTCATTGCTTTTCCTATTATACGATCTCTTTATTGACACATTTATGAACATTTTTATTTTTAGTTAAAGGATAACATTCTTTATCTTTAATTAAATAAAATCTACTTCTTTTTCCCACTTAAACAGGCATCTTCTTCTGAAGACATGGGCAGGTGGATTGGAATTTTGCTGGCTGAGACAGGGTCATCCACAGACCCGGGGGCTCTGCACTATGACTACATAGATGTGGAGATGTCTGCAAATGTCATCCAGACAGCCAAGCAGACCTTCTGGTAAGATCCACAGCTGCGTGAATGGCACCAAAGTTGAATATCTTTTCCTTAATTTTATAACTTAGTTTTTGTGTGAGTGTATAGTCTCAGAAAAAAAACTCTTTTGCATTATGGTAGTCCAAATTTTGCTGCAATATTTTTGTCATGTCAGCCCTCTGGGTTTTCTGTTAGAGCAGGGATAGCACACTTGTATAAAAGACCAGGGCCAGACGTTCCCTGTTGTAACCACCTGGCTCTGCCGCTGCAGCCAGAGACAGTGCACACACTAAAGGGTATGGCTGTGCTCCCATGCAACTTTATTTGCACATACAGGCAGTGGGCCAGATTTGGCCTGTATTTTGCCTGTATTTTGCCTACCCCTGTATTAGAGGAACGGTTCTAGGAAGCAGAAATGATTCTGCATGTTACTGTAATGAGGACTGAGTTTTCAAAGTCCCCAATCAAGTACTTTGTAAATTTGAATTGTCATTTTTAAAAAATGCTCTTATGTATAAAAACATCCCTTTGAACCATGAATATTTCTTTAACATAATGGTGGCAAAGATATTTATAGCAACAGTTCTCAGTGTGGTCCGCAGACCCTTGAGGGTATTCAAGACTCTTTCAAGCAGTCTGCAGGGTCAAAACAATTTTAAAAATAATACTAAGACATTTTCCTTTTTCACTGTTTTGACATTTGTGTCAGTGGTAATCACTGCCACCTTAACACAAATAGTAGCCTCACCACGTGGTATCGTTAATAGTAATCATTATGTTCACGTGGCTACACATTTGCAACATTAAAAGAAAATGCTGGTCTCACTTAAGAGGTCCTTGATGAAGCAGTAAAAATTGCTACTTTTTCTGTAAAAGGCCAACTAGTAAATATTTTAATTAAATCTCTTAAGTATGTGTCTTTTCAACGTTCTGTGTGGCTGCAGAAAGTACGCGTGTTTGCAGAATGATAATGGATGTCTTGGGGAAAAGCTCACATACAATCGAGTTGCTAATAGAACTAGCTGCCTGTTTAAATATTTTTTTTTATTTTTACTTGAAGAAACAACTGACAAACTATAGTTATTCACATTTACATATTTGTAGACATTTCTTGAAAATGAACTAACTATACGCCTCATCTCTAGGCAAACAATTGGCAGTATATGTTGCCTGTGATATATTTGAGCTTTCACTCAGAAATTAGAATTTTGGAAAATTTATATCCGCCACTGTGAGCTTGCCAGCTTCCCAACACCTACAGACTCTGCTGCTGAGATTTGTGGTAATATCAATAGTGATTTTTTTAATATTGTGTAATGAAGTGTGTCACCATTTGAAAGATCTACATAAGGGTAGATCTGCATGGGTAACAGATCCATTCCAAGTGCAAGATAAACTAATGGATTTTAATGTAAGTTCACTGATGTGATTTCACATTCCACGTTGCAACTAATCATTAAGAAACTACCATTTGCTGACTTTTGGTGTAGTATCAAAGAATATCTACAGCTATCTGAAAAAGCTATTAAAATATGCCTCACTTTTCCAGCTACTTACCTGTGAGAGGCTGGGTTTTCTTCATGTGCTGCAATCACAGGAGCTGAAGCATGCGTGAGGGTCCGTTCATCTTCTGTCCAGATGCACACTAATTAGGTTTACAAACATGTAAAACAGTGCCACTTTTCTTACTGCTAATAATGGTTTTATATTGTGGAAACCATAGTTTTCATAAAAATATTTATGTTGAAATATGGGTTCATTATATTATTTTTAAGTGAATAAAATGAATAAATGTCTCACGTTTAATTTCAAATACAGAAGGTAGTAGACAGCAAATCTTGGTTCAGGTCCTGCTATGATATTTACTAACTGGAAAAGTTAGACAAGTCATTCGTAACCTGTTAGTGCCTCTGCTTCTTCGTGCAGAAAATACGTTAGGAGAGATGATGTCTGAAACTTCTTCTGGCTCTAATATCTTTGATCCCTTGAGTCCTGCTCATATTCCTGCCATCCCTAGAAAATCTGGATTTGGGGCTGGGGAGGAAGGGTACTGAAACAAAACATACAGCAGGAGTTGTTTGGTGTGTTTGTCCATACCAGCAGACCTGCCAGTGCTGGCTAAGACTACGGAAACTTTCAGATATGAAGAGGATAAATTGAAATGTTTATGCTGTAATTTCCCTGTCCAATATGAACACTACCATCTAGTTTTTCCTCACAAGTGGTGTTTATGTGGAATTGGAGTAGTCTTTGTTTGTATCTTGAATGGTGAATGAACATCTATTTAATGCTTGGCTAGGATATTCTGGGGCTAAACAATAGATTTTGTCAAGGTAAAGATAACTCTGGCTCATATTAGGAATCAAGCCACCATATTACACCCAACTAAGGTCAATAGCCTTGACAAAATGAATTAGTCTTGTACACATTTTCCAGAAAATGCCCAGTAATGCTAGAGGTTTTCTATAGTACAAGGTAACTATTCTTACCACTGTTCTTCTGTGTGAAAATCAGGATAGATGTTGCCAAGTACTTATTGTTCTGTTTAGGCCCATTATTGTTCAATAACATTTTTTCTAATCAGCAAAATGTGGGTAAATTACAATAATTCTCCTATTTGTTACATACTATGCAGTAAACAAAGCACATTTAAAGTAGCTTTTTAAGAAATATAATATCTGTTAATCTAGTTTTACAAAATCTGTACAACTAGATTGACATAAAAGTGCTTATGGTTGTTTGAAAGTTATTAGATTTATAAAAAAGCTTATCCTAATTCCACATGTAATTTCAACTGTAATCAGCAAACTGATAACCACATTTAAGACAACCCCTGAATTAAAATATTTTCCCTAGAACACAACTTTGCCTTTACATTATAAATGAGCATAATATTAATCTAAACCAAATGTGGGGGTGTCACATTTTTGAAAAAGGAATGTAGCTAATAGTGTTGAAAAATTATTCATTAAAAATAGGCATGTGATGAACTTATGGCTGCAAGAATCTTTTCTGCCTCATTAAAGTCTTTATAGGAGATGTCAGCAATAAATTTATTTTCATCTTTAAGTTTTCTGCCATACATTCCTTTAAAACTTGGGAGATGAGATTTAACAAGGAAACAATGTTCAAAATATGGTAGCTTACCAGTGTGGTAAATATTCTAAGATTAAATTAAGTTGTTTGCTTTTATATAAATTGGCAGCCAGTTAATGACTCTTTTCAAGGTTATTAGGAGAATTACTGTGCATTGTGTATGTCTGAGGTATAAAGGGCAATAATATATTTTGAAAGAGGAAAGTAAAATAAAAAATAGTAATGTAGACTCTCCAGGAAAAGTGGTTTATTTAGGAACTTTAGAAACAGTAAACGATTGAAACATATTTTCCCGAGAGCCTGTTTTTAAATGAGATATATAGATTATAGCATACAGGAAAAATACCACATAGTTTTCTCCTGAAACTCTTTTCAAGTCCCGCTCAGTGGGCGACCGACCACCAGAAAGCTGCGGAGAGGATGGTGGTGATAACGGCGGTGGCTCCTGTGGCCGAGCACGGGGACAGACACCTGGCAGGAAGCGCTCCTCCCAGTTATCCTCTCATCCAAATTCCTGGGAAGTTATTTTAAAACATATTTCCTGTGATTTTCGTATGTTTCTGGTTTAACGAGTGGCACGTGGCCTCCTACCTCATCTCCACTTCCACATTCGGCTGCAAGTCGGATTGCGGAAAGAGCACCAAGCCAAGGGCAGGAGGCCTAGCTCTTAGTCCTGGCCCCACCCCTCTCTGGGCCTGGGAGAATTACTTTACTCACAGGGCAGGTCCCTCTCTGCTAGGCGAGGGCTGACTAGCTGCTGGGCAAGGCCTCTTCCACCTAGGACATTCTGAGCGTCTGTGACCTCCAGTTCTACGCTCCCTGAGTCCTGCCAAGTGAAACTGTAGGAAGCTTCGTGAGGTGTCTCTTCCCCGAGAAGAAGCAGGAGTGCGCCCTTTAGGGTCTTTGTCCTGACCTTGTCCTTTCCACTGTGTCCTGGCATCTGTGTATCAGGGCAAGTGCTAGGCACAGGGCTAGGAACTGACACTACAGACCAAGCGTGAGCCCGTCCCTGCTGCGCGGAGTAAGATACGTTGACAAACATGGGGTGCCGAGTGGCAGGTGCGTGCTCGGGCCAACGGGCACACGGGAAGGAGCAGTCCCCGAGGCTGGGCTCTGTTTGTTCATCTGTTTACTGCTTCTCCTTGGCAAAAAGTGTACATGGTTACTCAAAAAAAAAAAAAAAAACAAACAACAAAAACAAAAAAACCTCAAACAAGACGTTTAAGTTAGAAAACCTTAAATATTTAATTTTTTAAAAAATCAAAATTTATCATTGCAGAACTCCCCAGTGTTTTACATTTTGCTGTGCCTTTCCTTCGTGTGTGTTTTCTCGTCCTATGCCGTTCCTTTTCCTACATATATTATACTTTTATGTATTTTAAGTATAGAATAATTACATTAATTTTTTGTAAGCAAAGGAAGAAGAGGTACTTTATAAATTAAAAAGAGCGTGTTTAAGGGAGAGAGAGCAGCACGGAATCCCTGCCCGGCAGAGGTTTTCGTGGAACAGAAAGTTCCAACCGTGTAATCACATGGTTGGGTCCTCTGGCAACTCTGGATTTTCCAGGAGTCACCTCGTTTGTATAACCTTCCGTGTGGTTGAAAGGGGCTCGTTATGAATCAATAAAAGATGATCTTTAACGTTTAAGCCCTTGTCATTTAGGAGATTCCAAGGGTGTTAGGAGCTCTGGCCAGGAACTCAGGACAAAGACCAAAATAGGCGTTTCTTGTTATATCACAATATCACACCCTCTGAAGGGTTTCTCTGGCTGATGTCAGCAGCTCTGTCCAAAGTCAAGGGCGTTCAGGGAAGAGGCCAAGGTGAGTGGTACTGAGGTGGCCACGATGCTAAGTGAACCTCAGAACTCCATAGATACTTGTTGAATGAATGTTCTGAAGAGCTTGTAGGACAAAGATCCATGAACTTTTTCCGAAAAATGCCATAAAGTAAATATTTCAGCTTTGCAAGCCATATGTTCCTCTTGAGAGTTGGCAAACTCATGAAAGAGTTACGTGTTCCAATAAAACTTTATTACAAAAACAGACTGTGAGCAGAGCTGGCCACTGCTGAGACTGATGATAACCCAAATCATTGGTTTATACTGAGTGCTTGTTATCTGCAGGCATTACTTTCTGCACCTAGCAAACACTATCACCAGTGCTTGTTGTAGTGCTGCAGGCTGCCTGCCGCCCTCGTTTTACAGTGAGGGTCTGTTCAGTCTGTCCAGTGCGACTCCCCTTTCTGCCCACGTGCTAACACTTCTCTGCTCCCATAGCCTCGGACACAGCCTTGGGCGTAAAGTCAGAACTAATTTAAGACTTGCTGATTGACTGGAGGAAAAAATAGTCAGGGTATGGATTTTAACGTACGTCCTTTCTTTCAGCTTCATGAACAGGCGTGTTATATCTACCAGCCCATATCTAGGGGGCACCGCCAATGGCTACGCCCACCCCAGCGGGACGGCACTGCATTACGACGATGTCCCCTGCATCAATGGCTCGGTGAGTGTGCCGTTTTTCTAGAGTCAATGAATGGTTGGTTTTGTTAGAAGGCAAGACTATCTGAAA
The DNA here is from genome assembly GCA_963575035.1 of Avahi laniger. NCBI lineage: Eukaryota > Metazoa > Chordata > Mammalia > Primates > Indriidae > Avahi > Avahi laniger. Next base: position 36,619 of record CAUYSK010037077.1, on the reverse strand, counting down.
AATTCTGTACTTTGGTACCCTGGTTTCAGTCTGAATGAGATAAAGCTCTTTTTTTTTTAATGCTTTGAAGCAAGAAGAGAACTCCATCTTCTCTCTCACCTCCTGGTTTCTGACATGCTATTCATTTTCATACCATTGCTGGCTTGAAGATGCTGTTCATCTTAATCTGCGTTTGAACAAATGCGTAATTTGACACCAGTAGACAGTTTGTCATTTAATGTCAATGCCATTAATTAAACATTTCAGCATGCTTTAAAATATTGACTAAAGGATGGCATATTAGCATAACTAATACTTGGATAACTTGGATAAATCAAAATATAATGCAGTATAAGTTATCAATGAATAGTTAATTTTCTGATATGATAAATGTGCTGAGAAGTCACCACCAGGAAGGAATAGTTGCCGTAGAGTAACGACCGTGTTTCAAGTTCAAGACAACTTCTTTGCTGTCGACTTGGAGTAACTGGGGCTCCTGACTGCCAGCTTGGCACTTTGTATGTCTGTATGTGAGTATTGGAGATGGTTAATGGCAGCTGTTTGCATTAAGCTAGTCTCCAGGGTCTGCCTGGCCCTAGGAGTTTTTTAATTTGTTCTCGGTATTTTATGTCTCACGTATAATTAGCAGACCTCCTCACTAAATGTTTATTCTGTGCTGTGTCCACATTATTCATCTAACAACCACCTGCTGAGCATCCTCTGAGTACCCGGGCTGTGCCCAGCTCTGGGCCTTCAGAGATGAGGCCTGCACAGGTTAGCAGACAGGTGAGAGAGGCGTGGCCTTTGTCTCCCAGTATTGGGTGGGTGTAAAATTGGCACCTATGTTAAGATATTTTTTAAATGTAGGCACAGAATGTGTTTATCATCATTTTTTCAGCTTTTGAAGATATTTTAGACTGGTTTTTTTTGCTCTAGTATTTTGATGGATGTCATCAGTTAGCTCCCAACATCACACCACACCTGCCCATGGCAGGAGCCAGGAGGCAGCTGCCTGCCCGAGGGAAGTGAGGGGGTATAAATGAACTGGAAGGGAGGTTTTGGCGGTCCAGGCCAGAGGTGGCCAGCTGTGCATCCAGAGCTAGGAGGGATGCAGTGCATCTGGGGCTGGGGTGCTATCCTGTGGGCCTCCTGCTAACACACGCTCCCTCCCGCCCCTCTGGACCCACCCTGGGTTCCTGCGGGCGTGCCCGCCTGTCCATGCCCCCGCTTGGTTCTGAAAAGGGACCTCCTCCTCACTGGCTTCCTCCTTCCTTACCCTTCTCTCCCTTGCCTTATTTGCTGATGTCTCTTGGGGCCAGGCTTCGTGCTAGGAATTGGAAACAACACAGATAAGATGTTGTGTTTGTCCCTCCAGGGTCCCCCATTCTAGTGGGAATGAGACAGGCGATGAGGGGAGAGCTGCCCGGCGTTCTGGGCAGGGCAGGGCCAGCTGTGGATCCCACGTTGGGACACGCGTCGGGGCGTAGCCAGATGAGGCAGCTTTTAAACCCCACCCTAGTGCAGAGTCTGTCCAGTCAAACCCCCCTGTTGGGTTTTAGGTCCAGTCAGTCTCCTCCTTGTCTCCGGCCCCAGGTCCCCAGCAGTTGAGGAGCTGTTGTGCTCACCATAGCCACAGCCTGCCACCCCTGTGGAGAGGCTCGTGCAGGCTCTGCCCACTTAGGGCAGCACCGCGGTGGCGTCTATGGAGCAGGGCTCTCCATGGAGTCTCTGCCCGTGATTCTGGTCACCACCCCTTTCGAGGTGGGGCCAAGGCCTTCTGGCCTCCATGTGCTCTGTGTCAGGACCAGTGTCTCTCAACGAAACACCCTTGTCTGTGGTTTTAGGCTCCAGTTACCAAACTCATCTTCTTGAAAATTATCTGATCCTCTGAGCCGTTGACCTTAGCCTTCAACTTTTTTGGAAAGATAGCACATAAACCTATCCCTATCCCTTCCTACCCAAAGACTCTTTCTCATACCTTCTCCTTAGCGGTGTTTCCCCACACGCGTCCCTGATTATGAACTCGCAGGGGTGAGCCGCACGGTGTAGAGAACCCATGGAACTGCGCAAGTCACCTGGTCCCTCCCGACTCACTGAGTTCAGACTTTCTTACACTGGTTCCAGCCACCCCCAGGAATGAGTTTGCTTTAGGTCATTCACAGCTTAATCTGCTTCAGAAATAAAACTCTGCCATTCTCAAAGGGCTCTGCGTCTGGGAATTGTTTCTGTGTGTGCATTGCTGGGCTGGCAATAGAGGCTTTTAAGACATAATGCCCTGTGTGCATATTTGTGGCTTTTTTGCTTATTAAGGACTTTCTCTATACAGGCCCTTCTTTAAAGTATTTTTCTACATGCTGGGCTCTGTTAGCAGGTAATTTCTTTTTTGGAGGGACTCATTTCTAGGTTTTATAAAGTTCATACTTTATGACACAGCATCTGTCATTTTAGCAACATTTCGACTTAAGTAATTTTTACCCATTCATTGTTCCCCAGATGCTTAATCCAAGATAAAAGTATGCATACTCACACTGTTAATCTAGAAACTTCTATGAGGTCCCTGTTGGTGTTTTCTAAGTCTTCCATGTGACTTAATCCTTGGTATTTTAGGAAAATGATAGTCTAGTCTAGACCACTCTGGACAAATGTATGCTAGCTTGTCATTATGAACCTCTCACATCCAAGTTTATCTGTGTGTACCATTATTTTTAGAGTGTGACTCGGTCCCCAGCATCACTAAAATAGACACAGTGAAGTGATTGCAAAGGAATAAAAACACTCCTACTGTGGAATTTAAAATCTTTTCTATTTTTAAAACGAAAGGCTGTAATTATAGTCTGGCAGAAAGAAACTCTGCCAGAAGACTATAAAAACAGGGTAAAATGAATATAATATAAGAATTGATATTACCTTTTTGTGCTGCAAGGCAATTTATAAAGACCTTTAAAACTTGAAGGGATCTGGCCGTGATTATCAGGTTTGGTTTGAATTTATACTTTAATGTCCATGTTCTAAAATTCCTCTGTCCTATGAAATGGCATGTAGCTATTTTAGTTTTTTATTAAAGATTTTCCACTAAAATAATACCATTATGTCAGTTAGGTTGGGAAGCATCTTGTTTTCCATGATGACTTGATGTCTTACTTCAACAGACTGTGTTTGGTTGTGGCACTTTCTCCAGGCATGCAAAGCATGGAGCAGAGGGGCGCATGAGGACAGTTACCCTGAGACTTAGGTCACTGGCTCCTGTGCGGTAGACTGGGAGAGGTCTGGAAGGGTCATTGTCTCCAGGAGAGCCCAGGCTTCGCCATGCACGGTGATGAGCACAGCCCCTCAGCTGGCTTACCGGCTGTGTGACCTGTCTCTGCCTCTGTTTCCTCCCACCTCGTAAGATTCCTGTGAGATTAATGAGTTGATGCCGGTAAAGCGCTCCAAACGATGCCTAGAGCACAGGAAGTTCAGTGAAGCGAGATGGAGCGCGTTGCCGGGGTCTCTCCTGTCTTCCCGCAGATCCGGAGCGTTCCCTGCCTCACCTCACTTCCACGTCCTAGACTGGGGGACTTCCAAACTCTGGTTCTCTAAAGAAGGAAATGTCAAATCACTATTTTTTTTTTCTGCTTTAAAAAACAGAACAAAACAAAAACTTTATAATGCAATGACCCTGGGAACGATTTAAGGACAAAAAAGAAATCTTTCCTTAAGACCCCAAAAGTAAAATTCTTTTGAGTCAGTCCACATGCTGTGTGCACATGTGTGTGTGTGTGTTTTATTGACAACAACTGGGGTTGTTGGGGTGCTGATGCTACACTAAATGCTATGCTAGACAATGTCTCATTATGTTAAAACTACCATTTTCTGTGTCTGAGTCACTAACGACAAAGCTATGTGTGTTGCAGTGGGAACCAGAAGATGGCTTTCCTGCTTCCTGTAGCAGAGGCTTGGGAGAAGAGGTGCTCTATGATAACGCAGGCCTGTACGATAACTTGCCATCTCCGAAAATCTTTGCCCGCTACTCTCCTGCTGACAGGAAGGTTTCTAGGCTGCCTGCTGACAAGCTGTGCTCTAACCATTACAAACACCCCGCCTCTGCTCCGTCTGTCACTAACACCTCTTCTGTGGGGAGGGCGTCTCTCGGGCCCGGCTCCCAGGTACAGCATCTCCTTCTACCGTGGCCTAGAATCATCTTTGAGTCACATTCCTCTGACAGAGTTTTGCAACATGTGCTAAATAGGACTCAAGAGCAAAGCATAATTTTTTTCCTCAACCAGAATATAATTTGCAATTTGACCAGCAAGGAACTGACGAAATATTCCTAATTAGTTCATAGTTTACCTAAGCACTGATTCTTTGCCTACGTCTGGCTCTCTTTCTATTCTTGGAATATTCCCCAGTAAATTTTGTGAATTATGTCAACTAAAGGCAAAGATTTTTAAAGAACCAGGGCAGTAAAACTTTTCAGAAGATTCTTGAACTGCAAATTTCTTTTATGTGTTTCCATTACACATAATGAGGGAGGGTTGACTCCATGAAGTAATTGCCTTTTTATCTTTAGACATGAAATAGGATTGATTATTCAGAGTGCTAAAGTGTTTTTCCATGATGAGTATAAAGCTATACTCCCTAAAACTTAGTAAATGATAATAAGGATTTTGATGAGCATTGAATGATAATAACCTTGATGTTGAGCTGTTATCCATCCCACACCCTGTTTTCATGGCAAATAGTAACATTTCAGAGTAAACACTAATTTTGTGTTATCATGGTTTTTTGTTTTGTTTTATTTTGGATTTTTTTGTTTGTTTGTTTGTTTGGTTTGGAGATGGGGCCTTGCTATGTTCCCCAGGCTGGACTCCATCTCCTGGGCTCAAGTGATCCTCCTGCCTCAGCCTCCTAAGTAGCTGGGACTACAGATGTGTACCACTGTGCCCAGCTTATCATGCATATTTAACCTAAGAATTTTTTGTTTTACCTAAAGATCTAAGCACCATATATAAGAATACTAACATAAAGCAAAAGGGCATGTTTTAACTTTTTTCTTTTCTTTTTCTCCATTCTTTGGGTAATCTTAATAAAATAATTAACCGGGTAAGATCCTAGAATTCCAGGTAGTAGTGACTTAGCGCAGCACCTCTCAATAGATTGGCTTCATCAAAAATTAAATGTGAATTTTTTGTTTGCTTTTGATTTTTAACAACAGTTGCTCAGATCACATCCCTGGAGATTATGATTTCACATGTCTGAGGGGTGCAGACATATGTATGGTCAGATGTGGGGCCACTGGCCTCTAGCGTTTTTATGAGTACTTATGCCAACAATCTTATAGGATATATGTTCGTTTGCTAAGTGAACATGTATCTATCTGGTTTTTTGTTGGTACTGGAGTTGCCTTAGGTAAAAAGCTGCAGTGAAATATGCTATTTTGTACATCTGGCTATACCCAGATTAGTTGGGAATCATCTGATACATTGTTATGTGTGGAGTGTTTATGTTATTGTTGTTGTTCTTTGTTTTGCTTTTGTTTAAATAGGAAGCAAGTTTTGTAAGTTGAATTATATTACCGTCAGGTTTCCCGTTCTCATTTGGTCATTTTAATGGGAACCTATTATTTAATGGAGAGACCTTGTACTTACTGAACACTCACAAGGTGCCATATGCTGTATATGTATGGTATGTCATTTAATCTTTTAGGGGCCCTGTGGGGAGGTATCCGTATCTTTTTATTTTTAAGTGAACACACAGAGGCTCCGAAAGTTTAAATGACTTGCTCAGCATCTCGAAATGATGGAGCCAGAATTTGAAGCTGGGTCCGTCTGCCTCCCCAGAACCAAGGCCCACCACAGAAGGAAAATGTCGTGTCATGGAAAAAACATGGGCTTGGAGAGGCATCAAGCTGAATTTATTACACAACTAAGGCACACATAATATCAATTAAGCAAAATACAGCATTTGTTGGCTTACAGCAATCAAAGAAGTAGGGGTACTCTTTATTTTTTTTAAACCCGTGGTTAGTGGAAATTTAGTTTCCAAATTATTCACACTATGTCTGTATTATGCTTCTCTTCCTTCCTCAGAGCCCCGCACTGAGGCAGAGGCGTTATCTACCCCATCGGGATGGCACTCAGGATAAAAGCGCTTGAAGCAGCAGAAATCTAACTGCAGGGTCGTGCTACTGCCCTAAAAAGCATCCCACTAAAATAAAAGCTATTTATCCTTAGCAAACTTTTAGTAATCTCCGCTGAAGGCTCTTGGATAGTCACTGCCTGTGCCAGTTTCATGGTGAACATTTATGATCTCTCAAGAGAAATGTATGGCTTCTATAGCACTGCAGCTAGAGACATCCTAGAGAGCCTCATTTATTTTGAACCTCAATGCTAGAACCTTCTTAGCCATTCCAGGAAAATCACAGCAGCCCAAAGTTTGGAGACCACCTTGGTTTTCTTTTAACTTCATTTTTTTTCCATCTGTGCTAGGTTCTAGTTAAAGAGTCAGAGACTAAAAGAAATTACTAGAGAAAAAAAAAACAAGGTTTTTTGTTTTGTTATGTTTTTAATTTTCTTATATGTTTATTTCAACAGTTGAAGGGTAAAAAGCCCCCAGTGGCATCTAACGGGGTCACAGGGAAAGGGAAGACTCCAAGCGGTCAGCCAAAAAAAGCGGACTCAGCAGCCGGCGTGAAACGGACAGCCTCTAGTGAGTTTCTCATTTGGTTTCTTGCTTTCTGGTTTGAAGGGCAGTTTGCAAAACTGGCGTTGTCTGGGCCTGCTCACTCGGAAGTCCCAGTTTGGGGTCAGTTGGAGAGATGGGATCATGTGCACTGTCATTCTTACTCTTTGGCTGGGTTGAAGAAGGCGATGATCTTTACCCAATTTTGTGACTGTTTCATGTAGAAGGAAACACAAAGCAGGTTTGTTAGCTGTGGAATTGATTTAGCATGTTTAAATACTGTGAGTGCAGCTCCAGGTGGCCCCAAACTCTGGATCAGAAGACCTTGGTCTGTGTCCCTGATCTGCTATTGACGAATCATGTAAATGCTCTAAACTCAACCTCTTTCTCTGTCAGACACAGACAAATGGCTCCCATGGAAGCTGTGACTGAACTGATTGAGGTAATGCGTGTACCTCAAAGCACTAGAGCAATGCAGGATTTATAAGGAATTATTAATCTTGCAGTGCATCATAGTCTACAACAAGCCGCTATTTCTCTCTCCCTGTTTATTTCTCATAGCCACTTTATAAAGGTAGATACTGCCATCTGCCCCACTGTACAAATAAGAAAAGAATCTCCAAGTGATTCAGTGGCTCCCTGTGGGCCATAGCTGGCAAATCTAGCCAGAAGTAGATTGGGCAGAAACGGCTCGAATGCCAGGGACCTTCCTCCCCTGGCTCCAGAGAGATGCATCTGGGGTGATCCTGTTATCTCTGCGTTTTTGCATTTGCTTTAGCCCTCATCCTGTTGGGTGTCTGCTCATTTGTGCAGCCAGGCTGCATTCATTCACTCGAGGCACTGCGCTTGTTACCAGGGACATAAAGATAAGATAGGGCAGTTGCCAGCAAGTGGCTTCGGTGCAGCAGATGTGAGCCAAGACAAGGGCTGCAGCGTGGAGTGTCATAAGACTCAGGAGCTCCTGATTCCCTCGGTCACGTGGGAAGGTTTCCCAGAGGAGGAAGGTGGGAGTTAGATGCGAGTGTTAATTTCGGTGTGAGTGCGTGCCATTGTCACTTGGGCTTTGCACCTGAACTTTTTGAATCCAGATTAATGGTAGATTAATCCACTTGGTAGACCAATCTGTGTTAGTGAAGACGAGACTAGCCAGTTCCAGTTGGTACCTCTGTGGCAGGTGTAAGGAGAGAGAGGCTGACGTCCCTGTGTGCTGTGGTTGGAGGTACACAGGGGACTCGGAGGCTGGCTTTGTCTGTGGCTGTTTACCTGGACAAGCCCTGAAACTGCCGAGCAGTTCTTTGCTGCTGCTGCCCTGAGGGGGCTTGTGCGCTTTACTAAGCTAACCTGTTAATACATTGCTGTTCTGCCCAAACGTGCATGTTAAGGAGATAGGTCGGGAGCCAGTTGGACCAAATCCTCCTGTCATAATTTATTCGATGTGCGGACTTATTTTGACCTTATCTCACTGTAAATCCTATTTCCCTGGTGTATTTGGGTGCATTTGTATTCACTTCTTCTAGTGCTGTTCGTCTGGGCCGGGGGAGGGTAGTAACTCAGGCCTGCAGAGCTGCGTTAGGCAGGGTCTGAATCGCGTGAAGTGTCGGCTGCCGTAGCGTTTCATTCAGCACTTACGCTCATCTTATTTCCTACATGATTTATTCCTTTATTTTACGAGACCTTCTGTGGGGAATTTTTATTAACTTTGGTGACATCTAATGGTGACAAAAGAGAAAAGTAATTGCATTCTGTGTTTTTGCTGAATCCAGCCAGTTGCACTATAGATTGTATGGGATTTATTGCATAGGGACCAAAATATGTGGAAATTTATAGGTTATTGTATGTGGGTTTATTGGAGAAACACCTTAGTTTAGAAATAAATGGGTAGAGTTTGGTTTGGACTTGGCCGCTATTTGCAAGATAAGTCATTACCTTAGCCACAAGTAGCAATGCTTTGGTTCCAAATTGTTGATTGGTCATCCTCAGGCTGCCAATCCTTTTAGTAGTACTCTGTGGGTTTCTCTTTGGTGAGGGGAAAATTGATTGGAGAGTGATAACTTTATATATGCCTAAATAAATGTGGTATTTAATTGAAATCATGATGGTTTGCATTGCAAGGATTGGAAAGTCCAGCCTTTAGGACAGGCGCTGGAGGCGGCTCCCCCATCTGTGTGGACAGGCTCTGGGGCGTCCGTCATCGCTGATTGTGATGAGAGCTGTCAGTGAGTGGCCACTGCGTCCAGGCATCAGGCCATTTTGTTAGGTTTCTTTTAAACTTTTAAAAAAATCACAGGGTAGTCCTTATTATTTCTGCTTTATGGAGGGTGAAGCTGAGGTTTTAGGGAGATTGATTGCTTGCCCGGAACCATCTGGCAGGGAAGGGGCGGTGTGCGGACGTATGTCCACCTCTCTGTGTCGTGTTTTTATCATCAGCTGTTGTGTTGCCCTCTGTGGCTCCTACCTCAAAGCAGTTTCTAGTGTTTTGAGGGAGTCAGGTGGGGTGAGAAGTGAGGAAGGTGTGTGTGAAGTATGGGAGGCTGTGAGCTGTCGACAGGTGTACGTGATCGTTACAAGCAATTGGGAGACAGTTGAAGCTTCGAAACTGGTGATCCTTCATCAGGGTTTTGTTAGAATCTTCATTTCTTTAATGTATTTTTCCAAAGTGTTTTTTTCTAAATTACTATTATTGAGAGGCCAGCATAGTAAGAGGAAGAGAGCACAGGGTCAGGATTGTAATCCTGCATTAACTGGTGGTGTGATGTTAGCCAAGTCTCTAAATTTTCCTGAAAACTAGTTTCCTCTTCACTCATTTGTTCGTTCATTCATTCATTTTATTAAGCAAGCGTTTATGTAGTGCTCATTTTTGTGTTTGTTCTAAGTGCTTTATAAATATCAATTAATTTACTCCTCATAATAACCCTAGGAATTACCTGCTTTTATCTCCATTTCACAGATGAGGAAACTGAGGCATAAAGAGATTAAGTACCTTGTTCAAGGTCACACAGCTGCAAGTGGCAAGAAGTCATGCACAGATAGGCTCCAGATCCTATTCTGTGTTGCCTCTTCACTTACTCATTTTTCGTTTATTCACTCAACAAGTGTCTACTGTGTGCTCACTGCCTGCCGGGTGCCAATCTAATGCTGGGGTATAGCATCGAGTCAGAGCAAAACAGTCAGATGACGTATTAATAGTCATAAGGAACAGATATTGCAGTGCTATGGAAGCATTTTGAAACATATAGAGAACTACACAAATCCAAGAAATTGTTTTTGATAGTAATAGAGTCCTATCTTTTCAAATTATAGAATGTTCACTTACAACCTGTTGAAAGATTAACTATAAGTTGTGTGTCTCAAAGGGAAGGGAATTAGAGGAATTTCCTAACATTCTATTTTTTTTTTTTTTAAAAATTGATTCAAAGAATACCAGAGCATTTGAGTTAGTCACTTTTCTACTTAGTTCAAACCAGTCCTGTTTTTTCTTGTTGAATTAGCAAAATAACTGGCTTTGAGTTTATTTTACTGAGTTGGCTGATTACACAGACTTTATGAATTACCCCATTATGTGCTTGATTAAACTTTCTTTCGAAGATGCTGACCAGTACAAGTATGGCAAGAACCGGGTAGAAGCAGATGCCAAGAGGCTACAGACCAAAGAAGAAGAGCTGCTGAAGAGAAAAGAAGCCCTGCGGAATAGACTGGCCCAGCTCCGGAAAGAGAGAAAAGACCTGAGAGCCGCCATAGAGGTGAACGCTGGTACGAAAGAGTCGGTTCCGACGGGCCCCAGGGCAGCATTTGTGTCGGAGATGATATGTTTCATCCTGCTTTGCCCAAAGGATCTGTGACTCACCAAGGCTATCATTTTATTTAGTAAGAGTATGTTATTCCATATAGTGCTTCTTGGGTTTGGAAACACTGAAGGTAAGCCCAGGGCAGGTGCCACTGTGTTTGAATTATGTAGCAGGTGGGCGGAGGCCAGGGCTGGCCCGCAAGCTGCCTGCTGAGGCAGGAGGGATGTGGGGGGACTTCATCCAGCTTCAGGCAAGGTGGGAGGTCTCTGTGTGGGGAGAAACAGCCTTCTCTCCCACTGAGAAGGGACAGGTGAGAGTCTGGGAATTTGTCAGAGAAGAGGCCAGGTTAGAAGAGTCCAAACCCCAAGAAAGGGACTAAGAGTAAAGGCACAGTCATTGGGAAACTGAGTCAGGAGCTGGAATAGTACCACTGGGTCAAGCTTGTTGATTCTTACTAGCAGGAACGAGGTACTTGGTTCCTGACACTGGGGATGGAACTGCTTAAACATATATCGCTTCAGTTCCTGACTGGTTCTTATGCTGGGGCAGAGCCAAGTCTTTACATTTAGGTTTTGCTAGCCTAGGATGGGAGAGACGGTGGAATGCAGATGCTGCAGGGGACTGGGAGGTTGAAAAGTGTCTTAGCCACGCGTGGAGGACTGAGGTGTGTGCACAGTGAGCAGTTAATTGCAGCTCGAGCTTTTCTTGACTGCAAACCTAAGTGATTACAATGGAAGGAAGTGGTTCTGGAGCTTAGCCGTTGGGAGGACAGGCGTGTGCTGAGTGGATCAGGCCGACCCTGCAGGAGGAGCAGGATGTGACAGCAGTGTGGGGCTGCCCTGGAGGGATTGAAGTCCAAGAATGGGATGGGGCGTTGAGCTTAACGAGCCAGAAGTAGGATTTCCTGCTTCTGTTACTCCAAGCTTACAGGGTGGTGAAGATGCAGAAAGGTTGGGGGAGCTTTGCCCTTGACAAAGACAAACTCAAGTGCTGGCTAGCTCCAGCCCGGGCCCCAGCACAAGTCTGTTCCCCTCGTGGACTGGTTTTCTCATCTGCCCACTGCTCAAATAAAATAAATAAAGCAAGTGTGCTTAAAGAAGTGTATGCCGTGTCCGGAAGAGAAGCAGGCGGTACTGGTGTTTGCTGCCACAGGGGCAAATAAGATGACTCAATAGCCGCACTGGAAGCATAAGAAAAGAATAGTAGCAAGACTCGCTAGGGCAGTGGCACCTTTGGGAGCCATACACTTTGAGGTCCACATTTTTAAGTGAGTGCATTGAGGCCCAGACCCAGGAGTTCTGGGATTCGTAAGAATCAGGGTTTCCTGTTTCCTGCTCGCGTCCTCCAGAGGCAGCAAAGAAAGGTGAGTGGGGAAGGACTCTGGTCCTTTAAAGATCAGCTGGGTCCAAGTTTTGTGGAAAGGACCTACGTCAGGGGAGCACACCCTGAAACATTTCATAGAAACCCCTGGTTGGGGGGCAGGTGTCCTCTCCTCTACTGTTGTGAAAGTCTGTGCCCGCCCCTGGAGCATGTTCTTTGGGGTTTTAGGGAGGAAGACCCAGGTGGTGCTGGAGGACAAGTTGAAGAGGCTGGAAGAGGAGTGTCGCCAGAAGGAGTCGGAGCGCGTCAACCTGGAGCTGGAGCTGACGGAGGTCAAGGAGAGCCTGAAGAAGGCGCTGGCAGGCGGGGTCACCTTGGGGCTGGCCATCGAGCCCAAATCGGGGACGTCAAGCCCACAGGTAAGCGTCCTGCCGCTCACCTCAGAGGCCGCAGGGCCTGGACCACAGACAAGGCGCTGGGTGGTGCTCTGGCGTGGCGGCTCACTGTCCCTCAGCACTAACCATACAGGCGTGTTCACGCGTGCGCGTCACACACTGTCACCGCCCAGTTTCCATGTTCTCAACATGACGTCTTCTTATCTCCTTCGCTGAAATCCTTAAAAGGCGAGGGCAGCGCTATTTCTTTCCGTTCACACAATCCGATTGTAGCAGGTCCAGTTCTTGTGTCTCTTTGGAACCGGGCCTAATTTGATGCAATTTATTAGGAAATTTAATTCAATATAGCACATTTAGTACAATCTCCAGCATGTACTAAGAATCAAGCCAGGTGCTGGCGAAGCTGAAGTGAATGAACACACTCCTCTCAGAGTCCAGGAAGACACGGGGAGATCATTTTCCCAGCGTGAATCATCACCTTCAGTGGCTGCTTCTTCCCTCACGTTCAGCTGATCGTCACTGAGAACTTCCTGTTGTCTTTCCACTTGATTGTCCCGTCGAATCTCCTGTCCGCGAGTCATGTTATTCCTCCCGTTTTACAAATGGGGAACTTGAGGCCCAGAGATGTAAACTCACCTGCAAGAGCAGAAGCTGGTGAGGGGTGGCCCAACTTCGGTTCTTGCTTCAGCCGAAACACGGCAGGGCACCCCCGTCCCCGAGCGTCTGCGTCTTGCATGCTCTTGTTCCGGGTCCTTCTTTCCAGACCACTGGGCCAAACGCTGAACTTGAATGAATCCACATGAGCTCTGGGGGGATTTAGGGATTTACGGCTCCCCTGAAATCCAGCCCTCATCACTTTATTCCCCTCTCCTCCCCAGAAGACAGGCTGCCTCCTGCTTGGCAGAGCTCTTTCAGGTGGCCGGGTCGCTGCCCTGTCACCAGCTGTGCTGTGGTTCTCTCAGCCAGAGCAGGGTACAGTGTCTAGGAGAGCAGGCTCTGGGGTCACACGGGCCGGGGTTTGAAGTCACTTAGCTTCGCTGGGCTCTCGTTTCTGCATCTGTAAAGTGAAGATAAAGCTACTGCCTGCTGCATGGGATCATGTGTGCAAAAGCTCTCGGCACAGGGCCCAGCCGGAGCGTGTGTGTGTGTGTGTGGGGGTTCATTATTGTATTCCGTAACACATACATATTCATTCATGCACTACATTCATTGGACAATTATGTATTATATATAATTACATATTACCATCCTATGTATGTTAAGAATTACATAGAATTTCTTCAATAATTATAGATACTTATATATTAAATATAACATATACATATAAACGTGTGCGTGCGTATGCATGTATGACATGCTGTGTTCCTCCTGTGCCACGATGTACCAATGCCAGTTGCAGAGCTCGGGTTCAGTGAGGGGAGACGCCTGTCGAATGCACTTATGTCAAGTGTTGGCAGGGCCCTGCAGAGCCGTAAGGCAGGGCCAGGAGGGCTGGACGCAGTGGGAATTAGAATCCGAGGGCTGGGGGTGACTCGGAGTCCTGGGCTTGTAGGCGTCTGACAGAAAGGGGACAAGCGCGTGATGAGGTCTGCTGCAGTTGGAGAGTGGCAGTAGCTGGGAGCATCGCCGGCGTGGGGTGGGGTGGGCTTCCCTTGTGACTCGCGCCTGTGATGACTGGAGGCAGGAGGGCACGAGGCCTCCAGGAGCTGCTTGTCCCACATCGGGGTGATGGCAGGGAAGAGCCAAATATGGGGGCCTTGGCAGCCGAGGGTACATTTTGTTCTGTTTTAAGCCTTCCAAAAAGCCTCTTCCTTTGGCACATGTATGATTCTTAGATGTGTGATTCTTTAAACTACTGCCCGTCTCTGTCCTTGGGCTTTCCTGGCTATGGCCAGGGTCTTGTCGAGGCCTAGGTGCCTCTGTGCTGGCTTCCAGACACCTGTGAGGATCCTCCTCCTGTATCTTCAACTTTTTTTCTCTCTATTAGCTTTCTTCAGAGCGTTTAAAGATCCTCTAGTTTGTTCCATCCTTAAAACGCAGCTTCTGCCCCCAGCCCCTGCCCCCGCTGTCAGCGGCTGCCGGTTGCCCTGTGTTTCTTGCCTCCCTTCCACACTGCGCCTCCGCAAGCTCTCGTCCCACTCGTGTCTCCACCGGCTGCAGTCTGACCTCTCGCCATGCCTGCTTTCGTCAAGGTGACCTCCAGTCTTCAAGCCCAGTGGGCGCTGTGGTCCTCCATGCTCTCCCGTCCCCGTGCCTTTTGGCCCAGCTGCTGCCTTCCTCATCTGCAGTGACCCCATATTCTCCAGGTCCCTGCGGCCCCTCTGCCGGCCCCTGGCCCCACAGGCCTCCCTTTACCCATGAGGTCCGAGCCCATCCTTGGAGGCTGCCCCAGCTCTCCCCGTCCTAGCCCAGCATGCTTTGGGACTTTGTCTCTCACGAGGGTCTCTCGATGGACTCTGGTTGCCATCATCTGCCCCAGCACCCGTGGAACATTTTGCATCAGTGCCACCCAGGCCACGCCCTTGGAAGAGTGACCTGTTAGGGAGACCCTCCAGGTGCGGGTCACGTGCCACTTTCCTGGTCTCCCCCAGAGACGATGTCCAGAGTGGTCATTCTTCTGCCTGTTCACCAGTCACTGCTCCCCCCACCCCTCCAGGCAGTGCTGCCTCTTACAAGCATCTCCAAGGACAGCTGCAACGTAGGTAGAAGTTCTTTGCTTGGGGATCTGAGGCCAGTAAACCCCCACGGGGACCCCAAGGTGCCTATTTTAATTGTAATTGAACCACAGTTCTCCTAACACAATGTTCTGCATACCCCGAGTGGTAATTTTTACGTTACACATTTTGGCAGTAACAATAGGAAGAGTTTATTCCTTGGAGACTCATTTGAGGAGTGCAGCAGACTGCGGACATTTTCCCCAAAAAGCAGTTTGTACTCCCACATGGAAGAGCCAAATACGGGGGCCTTGGCAACCAGGGATACGTTTCGTTCTATTTTAAGCCTTCCAGAAAGCCTCTTCCTTTGGCACATGTATGATTCTTAGATGTATGATTCTTTAAAACACGCAAACTGCTGTGAATAGTCAGGAACGCTCGGTGTAATCAGGCCTGTGCTGCTCTAGCAAGCTGTGTACAGGATGCTGGGCCCGATCTCCAGTGGCTTCGCTGCCAGGGTGTCTCAGGGCAGCCGACCCACAGAACAGCCCTGAACGCTGCAGACCACCGCCAAGGGGCACAAAGCAGAGGCCACGCGATCTGAGTGGAAGAGCCCAGCTTCGCATGCAGAAGGCACGGACACGAGTCCCACCCTCACTTCCCGGCCACGGCCAGCAAGCCAGAGCCCTCTCCCAGCCCCAGCCTTCCCGTCCCTGAAGTGGGGTCTTAAGGCGCTCTAAAATTAGGCACGGACTACTGCAGTTGTCCTTGTTGTTACTTTTACTCATTTCCAAAACACGTTTCTTCTTTAAAATAAACCATTTTCCTGCTGGAAAATTCTGGCGGCCCAGAAACCATTTCTCACGCGGGGATTTTCCTCTTTGTCAACAGTCCCCAGTGTTTCGGCATCGGACTCTGGAGAACTCGCCCATCTCCAGCTGTGACACGAGTGACGCAGAGGGCCCCGTGCCGGTGAACAGTGCAGCGGTCCTGAAGCGGAGCCAGCCGGCCCCGGGCAGCTCCCCCTGCCGTGGGCACGTGCTACGCAAGGCCAAGGTGAGTCCGGCTTCCCCTCAGCGCTGCCCCCGGTGGTCCGGCGGCCCAGTCCACTTCAGGCTTTCCGGCTTTTTGGGAGGTGAAGGGAGCCAAGTTTCTCCTCCTGCTGTCCTGACATTCGGCTTCAGTTACACGTCCTGGGGTGAGCACTGAGTGAATTCCCACTGCCCATCAGACCCTCCTTTAGGAAAAAAAGGACCAAAAAAAGACCTGAATCTGCCTTGGAGGAGTTTGCCATTCAGCGGTGGGAAAACGACCGCTCTGGGCTCGTCTCAGAAACGGGCAGGACTCTGGACTCATGTGGACCTGTTTCTCGGTGGTGGTGTAGAGACTGGGCTGGGTGACCACTGAGGTCCTTTGCAGCACTTAGACGTAGGATTCTTTGAAACAAAACAAGAACGAAAAAAAGGTCCAGGAATAAACTCTGCTCTGTTCCCCTCTCCAGCGTCCCCCCAGATCCCGAATCTGGGATCCCAGGGTGTCGTAGGAAACCTCCACACTCCATGCTGTGGTATCTCCTGTCTTCTCACGGGATTAGCCAGTATCGATCTTTGTTGCTAAACTTAAAGATCTCAGAAATTTTATACACAATTTCTAGTTTATCAAAGCAAACGGGTCTTGACTGCAGCAGCTGAGAGTGTCCTGTGCGTAAAGACCACACCGGGTGTGGTGGCACGAGCAGATGAATTTCGTGCGCTCTGATTAACGTGGAGGCTGGACGCCGCCGTGCACTGTCTCCGTGGCTGCTCTAGTTGCTGGCATTACTTTTCTCTGGCAGCTTTTGGGAGCCTTTGCAGGTTGGCTGGGAATATACATTTCCTAGAGGGTGGCTAGTGTGAGACCAGAACGTGGGTGTGGGCCACTTGCTGCGTGCTCGGGGACGTTCACGGAGGGGCCTGAGAACCTTGTTTTTCCGCAGCACCCTAGAGTGGCTGGCCCCCAGAGCAGACGCGCATTACTGGAGACACGTGTCGGTCAGTCTGGGGACAGGAGGAAGCATCCTGTCTTGTTCCCACTGCTTTCTTAGCGTCCTCCACTGCCGTCGGTCTGTGACCGTTGGGCTCCTTTGAGGGGAATATGTGTTGCCCCATAAAGTCCCGCTTGTGACTTGCAGATGAGAAGTGCAGTGAAAGCATTTCATTTACTTGGTTTGTTTACCATCAAAGAAATTGGACTTAAAATTATGTGACTCCAGCCTTTGAAAGGGTTACATTCGAGGTGTGTGCTGTCACCATGCTGAGGCTCTGGCAGTCACCTCCTTCCCTGCTGCTCATTCCTGATAAACGAAAAGCGTGCGATCCCGGCCAGCCGCCAGGCCGATACACACGCAGGGAGGGAAATATCAATAGCTGTCCATGCTCACAGGCCTGGAAAACACCGTGGAAGCAGCACTCGTTGATCCGGCCAGAAATCTTGTGCACAGCCTCACTAAAAAAATGGTCTTGAGCAGGGTTTTCCGCAACTTGTGAGAACAGTGGCAAGGGACCCACGGCTGGAGGTGGGGGTGGTGCTGTGGCCTTTGGACCTGAGCACATTAGTGTACTTGGGGTGTATCACAGACATGGTCTCATCTGCCACCCAGCCTTCTCCCGAGGACCAGAGAGTCAGACTTATTCCAATAATACTGTGGGAAGTATTATCCCAGGTGCAATATTCCTAAAATCACTTCCAGCTCTTGATGAAGATGCTCTGAGCCTGGGAGGGAGCTCTTTGGTAAGTCAGATGGCTTCTCATCACATGTCACAGGGTTTCCTAGCTCAGAAGGGGGTTCCGAACAGGCCACAGAGCCCAGAGCCAAGCCATTTCCCTTCCCTCTGTCTGGGACAGACACCAGCTGTGGGGACAGCGGTTCTGCTTCAGAGGTGCCCAGGGGGACAGGTGCTGGCCTGCCCTCTAGTGACATGCACAACTGGGGACTCTGCTTCCCGCCCTGCTCAGGTTTGGCAGTGCCCACGAGTTCTCGTCCTGTCACTCCCAGGTCTGTGGCCAGTGTGACCTGTACTCTGAAATGTCATCCAGTTTGCTGAGCTTGTTTGCTAAACATACTTGGCAGCATCTGTAGATAACGTGTAAGTCTGTCTTTTCTCTGAAACCTCCACTGCCTGGTAGTAAATCAGTGCCTGTCAGCGCTGACCTCATAGCTTTGTCCTCTGGACGCCTTCTCTGTTTATAGTGGCCCGTCCAGTTGTCTCGGCGAGGCTGTGGCAGGCTGGGAAAGTGGAGGTGGGTCCTCCCTTTGCAGAACGCTTCAACCAAGTGCCTGAGAGCGCCTAATGCACGTTTTTATTATCCTTAAGCGTAGCTCAGTTTTGGTCTTGGTTTCTGCTGAATTTACTAATGCCATACATTTAACCTTTAATTAAACATGAACTTCTGATTCTGAAAAAAGTGAGAAATTTTTAATTGCATACAGCATGCAGAGATATGTGGTGTGCCCATGACCCATACGCCCTGGAGACACAGTGGGAGTCAGACATGTATCAGACCAGGGCACTGCCTTGTGCAGGGTCACTGTGCGCAGAGGAGGATGCCCCGTTTGGAGGCCAGGCCTGAGATGTGCGGCCCTGTGCTGGGGACCTCGCACGCGGTTTCTCCTTTGGTCTTCCTGTCAGTGCTTTGGAAGCTTTGAAGTCCTTGGTGGGACTCATATTGTTTTAAGGCTCAGAGAGATTAAGTGGCCTCTCCAAGACCCCGCAGCGGCTGAGTCACAGGCCTGGCTCTAACGCCTGTGCCCTCCGCTCCTCCTGAGCCACCGACTAGAGGGAAGGACAGGCTTTGTTCTCCATGGTGTGTGCTGCCACTCTGAGCTGGGTCTGCTCTCCTGCACCCCCTTCTAAAACTAAATCTCGGGGTAAAACTGCACTTCAGATCTGCGTAGGTCCAGTGACCCAGGCTTCTGCATCTTCTGTGTCGCTACCCTGGGTGCTGTGGGCCCCATGATGAGCAGATGGAAAAGAGGGGAAGGAGCCCTCCCCTTGAGTGCACATGTCCAGGAGGAAGGTGGCAAGTAAATCAACTGTGATAACAGAGTGTGTGGAAGAACGCACAGAAGTAGCGCACAGATGATGCGCTACATGTCCTCCCGGAGCAGGGCTGGGGGCTGCCCAGGGCAGAGGGCTCTGGAGCCTGGTCCTCAGGGTGTGTAGGAGTCTGCCAAGGGACGCAGGGTGGAGGGCGGGTGTGGGCGCCGGTCAGAGAGGACCAAGTATAGAAGCACAGCGCAGCCTGTTCTGGGGGCGGCAGGGCAGAGTGGAGGTGGGCTGGCCCCGCTGTGGAGCAGGTGGGTTTTGTCCCAGCTTTGGCCCCAGCCCCTGGTACCCACCATCTACTTTCTGTGAGTTTGACTCCTCTAGGGACCTTGTATAAGTAGAATCCTACAGGATTTATTCTTTTGCGACTGGCTTGCTTCAAGAGCACAAATGGCCTTAAGGTTCATCCATGTTGTAGCGGGTCAGAACTTGCTTCCTTTTTAAGGCTGAGTGATATTCTACCGTATGCGTATGCTACATTTGTATTTATCCGTTCATCCATTGATGGACTTTGTTTGCATCTTTTAGCTGGTACGAATAGTGCTGCTGTGAACATCGGTGTGCAAATATCTGCTTGAGACCCCGCTTTCGATTCTCGTGTCAACACCTAGAGTTGGAATTGCTGGGCCATGTGGTGTGAATTCTGTGCTTACTGTTTGAGAACTGCCACACTACTTTCAGCAGCAGCCAAGCCCCTGCGCCGCCTGAGCCCACTATTGGGGGGATGCGGCATGACACGTGTCAGCTGACGTCTTGCTGTTTGGACTCACACAACTCTCCTTTTCTCTAGGAATGGGAGCTGAAGAACGGGACATAAGGACAGGCACGGCTGCTGCAGCTGCAGTCAGGGACTGCTCACCCCTCACCCGGAGTCCCCACCCGTGCGACCGCAGGAAGCTCTGGCAGCGTGACGAGTTCAGAGACCAGCACCCTGACCCCGGCTCACGTATCTTCTTTCTACTGTATATTGGTGCCCTTTAAAAAATGTACTCGTAAGACTCGGTCTCCAGCTTTGTTACTAACAGACCCAGCAAGAGACGAAAAGGTATCGTAAAAGGACCTGTGTCAGGTGGAGAAGCTGCGTCTTCCTTACCTGTTACACGATTGCTTTACCCAGCTTTGACCCGGCCTCGGCTGAAGACAGATGGATTCGTGAGCCCAGATGAAGCCCTGGGGGAGCCGTGGCAGAGCGTGAACCCCGATGCTCTGGGTGTGAGCGTGAGCGGCACGTGGGCGCTGAGCACGCCTGCACGTCTGCCAGGAAGTCGAGGTCACGTAGCCCACCCCCTCCTCATGAGAGATGAAGGCAGGAGAAAACTGTGCTGTGACACATTTTTTACCCTTTAATTTTCTTTTTCTTTCTTTTTTTTTTTTTGTGGACAGATGCTTTTGTCACCAGGGGTGAAAAGCTGCCATTCTTTTTAACCTGTTTTTTAAAAAATGTCTCTTTGTACTGTGTGTCGCACTTAGATCTAAGGATTTTCCAGAGATTTTGTGTCTTATTAATTATTGGCGCTGCTTTTGAAAGGCAGCAGAGTGTGTGTGACACTTCACCGACGTGCCCTGCTCCCCGCCGCGGCCACTGCACGGCGGCAGGTGCTCCTGAGAACTGGGCAGCGGCAGCGGCGGCGAGATGAGGTTCAGCTCGTGGTCTGTTTCCAGGGCATTTACTGATACATGGGGCAGGAGTAGTCCTTTGAAAAGGAAGCAAGTTCTGGAACTTGTTTGGTTGTAGAACGATGCCATCTTGGAGCAAGAGATGGGCCTTTGAGGGCTTCTCTCCCCTCCCCACCCCCTCTCTCCAGTTTGTACATTAAGCCACGAATGGGTCCATGGGCTCGGCCTGCTATTTCCTTCCTGAGTCTGGCAGCCTCGGTGGGCCTCGTTGGTGGCTTTCTTGCTTAGCTTCTGTGCAATATTTCTGGAGAGTTCAGATGCCTAAGGCATAGAGAGAAAGAGTTCACAGCTGGTTTCTACCCTGTAGGTCTAAGAATCAGACTAACTTGGTCTTCAGAGGGCCGCTGTTGGGACACTCCTGTGTGGAACGGTGCAGCCACTGATGAGGGAATAAAAGTCTGTGTCCCCAGAACCCCGCTGCAGACTGAGCCATGGGGACCCGTCACAGCATGTGTGACTGTAGCACTATAGTGATGCTGCTCCTGCTGCAAACCTTTCATCCACCATCTAGAATGTTCTTCTTATCAAATATAGGAAGAGGTGGCAGGAAAACACAGCCTCCCCGAGTCCTCCCCAGAGCACAGCCTGGGCCCAGCCTGTCAGCCACAGCCTGTGCCGATTGGATCACTGTATAATGTCACGGTGCTCGAGCCCTGCAAGAGCTGTGTTTGATTTTACTTACTAGAGCAGGAAAGTCGTCTCCAGTGTATGAAAGTTTCATAGCAAGAGTTGGAAGCTGCATAACTTGAGTCCACCTGAAACTTGAATTTATTGCAAAGCCATCTGCCAAGAGCATTTTTGGTTCACGAGCTATCAACTGGCGTCCTCACTTTGCCGCCGCTTCCTTCCCAGTTATCCACGAGGCACATCACACAGCAGTGAGCGCGTCAGCTTCCCCCAGGAACTCCAGGCGGGCACGGAGGGCACGAGCTTCCCAGATGCATCAGCCTGTCCCCAGCATGGCCAGGAGGAGCCCCTTCCTCAGCGGGGGCTTTTCTTTTCATCATAGGAAGCTGTAACCGCTTCGTATCATATGAAACTAATTTTCTATAAAGGGAAAAAAGTTTGATCTACCATAGATTTTTGCTGCCCTCGGGTCAAATAAAGTTTTCCAAATTAAGGCTCTTGGGCCATTCAGATCGGCAGCCGCCTTTGCCCAAGAGAGCTGTGCCAGGTGTTGATTGTTATTAGAAGAAGGGAAACAACGACCAGCCTGGATTCTTGGTCTTGGCCCAGCACAGGTGGGCATCAAAGGCTGGTGGGTGAAACACTGGCGTAGCCTCAAGCGTAACATGTGGACCTCAGCTGTCACCCTGGCTGGCGTTGCCACTTTGCAGATGGAGACCCTGCAGCTCTGGGAGTGTCTTGCCCAAGGACACAGGGGGTTGGTGCCAGACTCCCAGGATATGTATTTTGTTTCAAAAACCCAGGTTTGTAAATCACTTTCACGGTCATGAGCCTCTTGAAAAGGACAGCAAAATCAAGTGAACCCTTCATGTTCCATGAACTGCTGTAATTGGGTCCTGTGGGAGGCGAGGCCCTGACATCGGGCTCCTTGGTGTCGTTCGTATGTTCCCCTCGACATTTCCAGATTTGATCAGAAAGTTAGTTTAAAGCATTTGCTTCAAAGTAAGTTATTTATTTGTATATGTTCAATAAGTATAGTTTTTAATTTATGTCTGTACATATTAGGCACACACAGAATTCTGACAGTGATCTCATTTTACTGCCCTCCCAACACGTGCCCCAGGCACGAGCACTCCCTGCTTCTGGAGCAGCTGTGAGCGCGGCTGTCCATTCCGCAAGGAAGCCGGGCCGGTGGGGAAGGGCGCACTCGCCCCGGCTGCAAGGTACAGGTTGCGCCGGGAGAAGTCAGATTTCTTTGCGACATCTCCCGTCACTTGAGCAGACAGTCAGGTCCACAGAGTGCTGGCCGCTGTGCTGGGACGCTGACCAGATCGTGAGGGACGTGGCGGCCGCACGGCTGGGGCTGGATGGAGGACGGTCAGGTGAGACGGCCGACCTCTGCGGGTGCCGGGGCCCTTCCTCAGGGTCCTGCTTCCGGCCGTATTTTCGTAAGGTGTCATCAACCTTCCAAATCCCTTCCTTTTTATATTTTTGTAATGTTTTTAATTCACTAACCAACCTTTTTCATAGAAACAACTCTGATGGTTAGAGGGCTCGCTTTGGTCCTCCCTTGGGCGCAGGTGTGGACCGTCACGTTCCCTCTGGCCAGATTCTGTGGGGGCTCGGGCAGGACGGCTCTGTCTGCACCAGAGGAGCCTGCGGCACACTGCTGGGCGACCCGCCAGGCTCTGCAATCGGCCAGACTGCCCCACGGAGGGGGCCCCTGTCCACGAGCCCTTCCAGAGCCCTTCTCTTGGGGCTGACCAGTGGCTGCTCACCAGCCGCACAGTTGAACCTGTCTCGTCCCCTCTGTGCCTGCGCCTCGGTGTTGCCAGCCTGATCTCCCCTGTATTCGTCTTGTCCCCAAGTTGTTTTTGGCTATTTCCAAATAGCCAAACTGCTCTGATATGGTGAAGATTTGTCACTTTTCTGAAAAGTCTGTTTCAAAACTCACGTGTCCTCTGCTCTGCAGGCCACCTCTGGGAAGGAGTTGCAGATTCGCTGTCATTGTGGCTACAATTTGGAGTTTGTCCTTTGTTTCCAAAGAACAGCTTTGAAGCTAGGGTTGGGGGTAGGAGCTGTGGGCAAAATTCATTTGTTTATGGTCACATCTTACCTTTCTGGAAAATACAATTGACTCTGCTAACCTGCTCTTAGGGGGAATGTAGGCTCTGCCCACAGCCCTTGCTCTCCAGGCAATAGTCCCCGTTTATGCACCAACTCATGTCATTAGAGACCTCCCAGGGACCGGCAGGGCCTCCCACCCAGAGAAAAGGGATGCGGCTTCATCTGCAGCTGGCTGCTATGCCTCGTGCAGCCACAGGGACTGACACCCTGAGCTCACAGGTGGGCCCTGCAGCCAAGCAGGTGTTGATCCTTACAAATAGCCTTTCCCAGGAGCACAACCCGGAAGTTTCTATAGCATCAGCATCAGCAGAGGAGATGCTCCTCAATTTACATAAAGGTCATGGCAACATTTAAATGTCAAACTCCTGCCTTCCTCTTTTCACTTTCTAAAATAATATTTTAATGAGAACAACAATTTCAAATTCATGACATAGTTTTAAAGAGGGTGGTCTTTTTGTTCCTGTTGTTATTATTAATACTTTCTCATTATCATCCCCATAGTGGCCTGGGTTCATACTGTGAAATAACTAAAAATAAATAAACTAAAACTTTGATGCCATCAATACACCTGGCACAGACAGCATCGTGGGAAAAGCAAAACCATCTCTATTTGTAGCACCCAAGCCATGGCAGGACAACTTGCCATTTTTAAAGGAAGGAAAACTTTTCACCCTGGACATTTTGGCTTCAGAGGCATCTGTTGCTCGTATTTAGAAGTATTTCCAGCTACGGTCTTCCAGAGGGCGCAACGCTGCTGTGCGCAGGTGTTATCGGGTATTTTGAGTTGTTGCCATGGGAGCAATTGTCAAAATGGGATTTTCAGATCATAATTCTTAGGGACCAAAGGTGTTTTTAATAAGATAATCCTTCTCTTTGACTTTCTAATGAGAAAGGAAATATTCGCTTTACATTTTAACATCGTTTAAATTATAGATATTCAGAATTGACCATGGCTATAAGTTGTAAAATGTTTTCATATTAAGAATGTAATTATTTCCTTATTGTATTTTTTAAAAACTAAAGTCATATTTAAAATTCTCTTTGAAAGAAACAGGCAAAGAAACAGGAAAGATTTTTTAAATTAAATATGTTGTTAGTGCCCATTTTAAATGACTGTAAATATATTTTTACTGTGTTTCTCAATGTATTTAATTCATAAAGTTAAAATTTTATGAAAAGAAACGTACAATGAAAATACTAGTTTTCAGTCCACTTACCCCATTTTGTAGTTGCTTCTCTTGAATTTTCTGCCTCACTGATTTTTTCTACTGTTTTCCATGGTGTAACCCATCGACTGGCGCCCTTTGGCGTGACCCATCTGTGTATTAATAAACTGTACTCTTCACTGACACTCGGTGTGGATGGTGTGGTGCAGACTGGGGAGTTGTCCGTGCAGGTGACGGGAGGCCCGCGCCGCCGCTTTGCCTAGCCACGTGACGGGGGGGAGAGGTCAGAAGTCACTGGCGATTGTAGGAGGCAGGACGGTGAAGGAGCAACAGCTGTTATCAAAAAGTGGCTCTGAGTCCACAGACCTGATATTCCAGAAACATTGCACACCGGGAAGTGGTGAGCTCTGTGCCCAGTCAGGAAGTAGAAATGGATCCGACCTCGTTCCTGCTCTTAGGGGCCACTCTTCGCAAGAACACGCATAGACGGAGGATGCTCAAGCGCGTTCTGCGTGGACGCCTGTGTGAAGATTTCTGGAACCCCAGAAGAAAGAGCAGCGGACTGTGAGGCTGCCAGGTAGGGTTTTGCGCAGGGCAGGTTATTTGTGCGGGGCCGCGGTGTAGACAGGCATCCGGGCAGGAGAGAAGCAAGAGGCAAGATGGGGGACGTTCCAGGGACTCGACGCAGGAGCGGAGCTGTGGAGGACGGGGGACGGGCACCACCGGGCAAAGGCTGGCAGCGGGTGTGGCTGGGGTGTCAGCGCGGGGAAGAAGGTGGGCGGCAGTGGAGGGCCTCGTGTCCTGCAGAGGGGTGAGCCCTGAGACTCTCGTGGGGCACAGGCGTCCAGAGCTGCCACAGGTGCACGTGTCCACCTGGACGACTGATAGAGAAGGCAGCTGGACAGATGAGGAAACCCCAAGGCGCCTCGCTTTCTGCCCTGGAGCTAACCGTGAGCCGGTCAGGCCGCAACCTGAGCAGCAGGCCTGGTGCTGCTACCCGAGATGAGACAAAGGGGCAGCAGCTTGGAGGGGGTGGCACACATACGGAGGTCAGTGGTCATTATGGGACCTGCTGAATCTGAAGTGCTCACAGGACATGTGAGTGAACATGTAAGAGAGGCCGGGTCTGCACACGGGAGAGGGATTTGACGGATGACAGCCCACCTAGGCCTACCTGTTATAGGCTGAGGGCCAGGTGACCCGGATGGTACCTGCACCCTGATTCTCCTCTCCATGTAGTAGCGGCGGTGTTGGTGTGGCATGGCTGGTCACTCAGATAATGGAGGGTCACCTGCTGTGAATGCGAAGCAACTGTGTCAAAGTTGGGAGGTGTGATCAGTCCTCCAGGTCATCTGTGACGACAGAGACATCATTCTCCCAGTGCCTCCGCTGGCCTCGTTACACGCAGAGCAGCTGCTCCGAGGCAGCATCCGAGAAGGCAAAATCGCCCCTGCTGCCTGTTAGTTGCCCACCGGTAGCAATTGTCTCGCTGAGCGAGCCCAGCTAAAGCTTTTAGAGGGGCTGTTTTGAAGTGAAGCTCCTTCTCCGTCTGAATAGAGGTCGTGTCTATTGTGTCCTGGTCGAGCCGGGACCCTCCTGCTGGGCTCTCCCCACCCACAGCCACGGGCCCACCACTCCCCGGCCTGGCCCCACAGTGGGCCTCGTCTGAGCTGGGTGTAAGCTGGGTGTCTGCTGTCGGTGTGCTGCCCGACAGGAGGGCAGGAATATGGGAGCTGTGGGCTGCGGCGTGTTTTCTTTACTGCTGGCTGGAGCTTTGCAATATAACCTCATCACTAGGCGCAGCTTGAGCGTGTCTGTGGCTGGAGACCTGGAAGTCTGGAGAGGGCAGGGCCACCCTCTCTCTTTCACCTCCAGGCCGCACGTCTGCAGGTGCCATGCCATCTTCCCGGGACGCCCCGGCACGCCTCCCTCGACAGGGCGCAGAGCAGAACTCACCATCCCCACCCTGGCCCCCGGCTCACGCAGGCCTCCCGGCTACCCCCGATAGGGCAGACCCGGGGGTGAGCTGGCCCAGTCCCAGACAGACCCATTCTCCTTTCTAGTCACCTCTGGACTCTGCACCCCCAATCCCTGCGCTCCAGGGCTCAGGCTGTCTGGTCCCTCACCTGACCCACTGCCCGTTTCTCTGGGGTAACCCACCCTCCGTGGGGAAGCCTTTGGCAGTTTCTAAATCACAGATCTGACCGTGGCCCGGTGTGCTCCCCATTCCCTCGGTACGAGGTCCACTGGCCTGGCTTTGCCTCTCTTCCTCGGCCTCCCACACCTGTCCCTCTGCCCACCCTGTGTCGGTGAAGCAGATCTAGACACCTGGGGACTGTTGTACCGACTGTTCCAGCCACGTGCATCCTGAGAGAGGTGTCCTTTGCTTTCATGGTGGGTGGGCACACTTGTTGCCCTACCGGGACCACCTCCTCTGTGGCAACCCTTGGCCTTTGCATCCACCTATAAAGAAGAGGCACCTTGGGGAGGACCAGCCAGGTGGCTGTCACTGGTAAAGAAATGGTTGCTGGAGCCTGACAGGGCCTGCCCTGACACTCCCTCTTACCCACCCTCCCAAGTTCCTCTTCCTCTGGGCCTGGAGCCCTGTGCCAGCCGCTGTTCCCTCCTCTCCCTCGGAGCTCTCTGATGCTGTCATCAAAGTGGAGCTCATGATTCCTGGTGGATGTGGCCGTGGAGGAGGCGCGAGGAGATGCTTGTACACAGTTGGCATGCGCTGTTTGTCCTCTTCCTTCGCCTATGGCTCCAAGTGCAGGCGGCCTCAGCAATGCTGGGTGGACAACAGTGATGTGGCGTGGGGCATGGTGCGCGAAACACGCGCCCAGCAAAGAGGGTCGCCTTGTGGGGACTCCTGGTCATGAAACTGAAACAGAAGCCACCTGGGGCCAATTTAATGACCAAAGTCTCATCTTGCAGTTGTCTCAAAACAGACACTAAACCTTTGGTTTCAGGGCTGTGCCCAGGCGTCTTTAACTTTCTACTCTATTTTGTTTTCATGTTTAGTTGAATGAACGTTGTTGAGTGGTGTCGATGCTCCTATGATCCCGGTGGCCCCCAAGCCACCTGTTCTTGGAGTTCTTGCTTTCACATCCCTCCTGTTGATAAGAGGATGTCTTTGAGGTCTTTTCTTTCTTGAAAGGGGCATGCATCATACATTTTTGAATTCTTAGAAATCTAAGAGCCTCCTTCTGTTTCCTTTACAAGTGAATAACAAATGCCAGACTGAAACTGAGCCACAGACTTTTCCCGTCAGTAGTTTGCAGCAATCCCTCCATGGTCTCCCTGCGTTCAGACCCGCGGGGAAACTCCAGCTGCCCTTGCGATCTGCCTTGTAAGTGTGCTGTTTATTCTGCTCAGAGACACGTAAGATTTTTTTCATCTTTATCTTTCAAATTCAGAAGTTTTACAGGACGGACTTTTGTCTGCGACCGTGTGAGCCCCTTTGATCTGCGGACTCAGATATTTTCAGCGCCGTCTGTGTCCGTGTAGCCCAAGGAATCCCGGTTCCTGTGTTGAGCTCACTCAGTCTCTTCCATGTCTTCTATTTTCTCTACTCTTCCTTTCTGTGCTATTTTCAGGGATATTTAATCTATCCTGTTCGGTGGTGACAGTTTTGCATCATCCTCCGTCCACTCTTTATCTGCTGTGCAGATGTTAATTCTGCGCATCCATTTTGACTTTCCTTGCTCACGCCGCTTCAGTACGTTCTTTTCTACTCGCCTGCAGACTTTTACTACCTTGTTTCAAAGAGGGCATGTTTTCTTGCATTGTATGTCAAGACAAAATGCAGAGTTTCTAAAAATTCTCTCCAGCTTCCTTTAATAAACTCTCATCCACACAATACGCCCTTTCTCTGCATCCGCAGGGCAATCATCCAGCGTCTTAGACCGTGGGATTGTTTTCACGCCCCCTCCCCAGGCCCCCGGGGCGAGGGCTGTTTTTCGTTCCAGTTACTTATCCTTGAATGGGGAGAGCTCCCTCCAGACCGTCTGGTTTCTGGTTCATGGGCTCCGTCCCGCATTCTCAGATGCGATGAAATCCTTCTCTTCTGCATTTCTCCTGAGAGCAGCCGAGATGCACGGCCCCAGGCAGACCAAGGGTCCCAGCAGGCTGTGGCCACATGTCTGCCTCCAGTGTCGAGGTGGGCGTGTCCTGGACGCCATGGTCCAATGTTAAACCTGCGCAGCCTGAGCGTTTATTCCTGCAGCCCCGGCCGCATTCTGTGGTTGTTCCTTGTCCCAAATGCGGGGACGTGTGGGGGCTATCTGTTGGTGCATTGGCTGTCTTGCCTTTTTATATCCTTTGGAAGCAGAATTCCTGCTTCTCGGCTGCCACAGGTGAGACCTGACCTCTGCTTAAGGGGTGGGGGGAGTGTGTGATTTAACACTAAGGGTTCTCTGGGATGGCCGTGCGACCTGATCAGGGCCTTGAGACATTATGAGAGGATGACAGTGAGTCCGGAGCTGCTACAGCATTTGTGACCCGAGGACACCTACCTGCCCTGTACCTGAGTCCTGGATTGAGGCTGGGAGAAACAGCCAGATGGAAGGGCTTCTACTAAATTCTGTGGCCCAGGTCTCCGGTGGGGCCTTCGCCTGCTGGCAATTTTGTTCATGTCCTCAGTGTACCCATTTTCTCACTCTCCCTGATGAGAATTTCACCCCTTCTCTTTCTCTCCTCAGCCCCTCCCGCCTCCCTGTCAGCAGTGACCTTACTCCATCCTTTCCTGAGAACACGGATCAGCCGGAAGAGACGCTACCACCTAGGTGCTTCCGTGGGCACCTGCTTGAGGGACGAGGTCCCCACTTGCAGCTGGCCCAGCCCCTCTGTGCGTGCTTGGGGCTCTGTCCCCTCAAGGATGTGCTCTGGGACGCGCCTCCCTTCCCGCAGCAACTTCTGTCTCTCCATGTCCGTCTGCTGGGTCCCATCTGCCCCATCTCACATTCCCAGTCACTGCCCACTTCCCTGTTCCTGAGTCACAAGAACGTCGTCATGGCACAACCCTGCCCAGTTGCTGTCCTCTCCCTCACCTCCTGCAATGTCCCCAGCCACCCCCAAGGCCTCTATCTGGCCAGGTCAACTCCCCGCAGCCCGGGGCCGCCTGTGTCCCACCATGTTTCCTCGCCTCCTGGACCCCACACCCTCCTGCCGGCTGCTTCCGCCCGGCTCGGGCCTGTCCCTGCGGAGGGCCAAGCTTGTGCCCAACTGTGGGGACACTTCCCCTCCTGGATGGCCCACAGACACGTCGATCTTTAGGGACTTTTAACTTCCCGCCTGACTCTGCTCCCCGAGCCTTGCCTCTCCCCACCTCCACCCGTGGTACCTCCGACCACCTGGTTTTCAGGAGCGCCAGGTGTCGTCCTGGACGTCTCTCTTTCAAGCCAACAGTGAGTCCCGCGGCTCCAGCTTAAAAATATGTCTCCAACCTGCCCACAGCTCCCAGGACAGCGTCGCAGATGGGCTCCTCCCTGGTCACCAGCTTCCCCTCTTGACGCCTGAGGGAGCTTTATAAAGGTCAATCAGATCATGTCCCTTTCCCCTGCCCCTGGCCGTGGTGGGCTGCCCACTTCGCTGCACCCACGCTGGCAGAGGCCCCTGGGTGGGCCAAGGATTCTGAGCCTCACTTCCCTCGACTACTGTAGGGGTGGTGGCATCGACTTTACGGAGTTGCCACCAGGAGGGTTTATGGAGGTGCGTGGAGAGTGCCCCCCACCCGGCTTGACTCATGGCAGAGACTGAGGCTGTTGTCATCGCGGCGTCACCCTCGGCCCCATAGCACGGGGCTGGCTGGTATAGTTTCTCCCTCGCCTCTGAAGCTCGAGCACTAGCTGGACCTTTCCCAGAGCACTTGGGCCATAAGGGTGCACGCTGCAGATGACGCGGCTAACACTGTCCTCCCAGCACCGAGCCAGGGTGCACCCCAGAGGGGCACAGGAGAGCCGTCTGCCGAGCTGGTGCCACCTGTGATTAACAATCACATCACAACGTTATGCAAATGCCAGTGGGTCATGGGCACACGCTGTTAACACGCCTGGGCTGGCGCTGCTTAGAGCCTGGGATTGGCAAGTCTGAGCTCACTTGACTGCAGACTCCTGGCCGCGCAGGCTGCGGGCTGCCGAAAAGAGGCTCATGCCAGGCCCAGGAGAGGCTGGGGACGGCTGTGACAAGCCATTGCCACCGAGTCCTGGTGGAAACACAGCAATTGGCATTCGTTCCAGCAGCCCGAGGCTGGTGCAGTGTTTTCCTGTCTAAGGAAATCTGGGTGTGCTGGGACCGGAGAGATGCCAGAGACTCCCCGTCAGCCGGGGGTGGGCGCGCCTTACGGCTTGTGTTGCAGCTGAGCTCGGGCTGGTGCCGATTTCCATCCAGCTGCTGCCGCCTCGCAGGTCTGCTGCTGCCCATGCACGGACGCTGGTCCCTGCCCAGTGCCACACGCCCCACTTAGCCATGGGGGACAATGTCAGGGCCACAACCCAAGAGCCAGCGCACACCTGTGCTGAGCAGGTGGCCCTTCCTCTGCAGCGAGGGGGATGTGCACCCTGGGGAACCCGGCGTCCGGGTGAGGGGTGCTCGCGGGCCTGACGGTCGGGTGTGGGCGGGGAGGGCCCGGGGAGGCTCTGGGCCGCGCTGTCAGGAGGTGGGTCCTGCCGCCAGTCACTGGACGGTCACAGCGCAGGCTCCAGACGTGTTAACGTGGGGTCACACCCTCTGGCCTTTCCCCAAGAGAAGGCGCTCCACAGAGCTGGCGCCCTGAAGCGGGAACTGAAGTTGCCAAATGGCGGCCGAGGGGTTCGCTCTCCCCCGTCCTGCAGTTGGAAGGCGGGGACGAAACCGCCAGGTGCCGTTCTCCCAAGCGCGTGTGCCGCTCCACCGCAGGCCCTCGCCGGCCTTCGCACCCCCCTGGCCTGAACGCCTGGCTCCCCACACTCTCCTCACGTGGGTCCCGCGCCTGCCCCAGGCTGGGGGCCCTGGGCTCCCTGGCTGAGCCCTGCGGTCACCGTCGGCTCCCCCTGCCTGGAGCTCCCTCAGGGCCCAGGGCCTGGTCTCGCTCATTCGCTGCCCCCGCCCAGTGCCAGCCCAGGGCCTGGCACGAGTTCAAAGGAGCGTGAGATCTGGCGGGAAGTTTTGAGGACGTTGATGCTGAAAGCCAGGAGGAGTCACGGCCCAGAGGAGGAGGCGTGTGCACATGCAGGGCCGTGGCTCTGCCCCACCTCCCGGCTCCACTTCACCCCCACCCTGAGCCCCGCCCTGGGCTGACCCCTGCCAGAGTCGGTTATGGAGCCGTCACCGCTCCGGGCCGTGAAAAGACGCCGTGTTTCGTTAGCCCACTTAGAATACGTCACGTGCAAGTTCACCGTGCGAGACCCAGGGTGGCAGGGGCGAGGCTGCCATAGAGCAGACACTCACTGGGACGTTGGGGCTTCCGCTCAGCACCCCTAGCTCCGACCCCTGGGCAGCCCACTGGCAGCCGCAGCTTCATTTCACTCTGGAAACGGTCGGGAGCCACTTAGCAAACACACACACGTCTGTGTGTTCATCCATCTCCTCCTCCAACCATGTAGGATGAGAGTAAGAAGAAAGACTGTTCTTCGCCGGATATCACAGCTGCAATTTCAGAAAAGCAGTGGACACGTGGCCACCAGGGAGAGCA
Organism: Avahi laniger; assembly: GCA_963575035.1. NCBI lineage: Eukaryota > Metazoa > Chordata > Mammalia > Primates > Indriidae > Avahi > Avahi laniger. Next base: position 4,475 of record CAUYSK010037077.1, on the reverse strand, counting down.
AACACAGGATCGACGGATGCGCTCACTGCACAGAGGGAAGTCCCGTCCGGCTGTGCCATGCCCGGCCTCAGCATTGGGCCCACCTCTCTCCCGGCAAACCGGCGACGCTGCTGGGACCCGGTGCTGCCTCTGGGGCGGAGGCGCCCACGCCTGTGGGTGCCCCGGAACAGGCAAGCAGTGGGGTTACTGTGAAGGTTAATGTCATTTGCAGCCTGCCCAAAGTGTCAGGAACTGCTCCTTGTTCCTTTCACGGGTCCTTGGACAGGTTGCCTCCAGGGACCAAAATTCTAGAGGCCTGTGTGTGCGCACATTTAGGTAAATGTTGAAAAATATCTTCATAATAAGGCAAAAGCTGCTCATAGTCATTTAATCTTTGTTAAAAGCATCACAAATGATTTATTGATTTTTAAAAAGGAAAAATAAGAAAGAATGCACCGCCGCTGTTATGTGCATATACCAGTATGTTTGACCAGATCCCGTGACAAGGGCGCCAACACCGATGGCCTCTGATGCCAGGTGCCTGGGGACTCACCTGGACACCACATACGCGGAACTTCAGGCTTATCACCAGGCAAACCCACAGGCCTACAAATCGATCCATGCGGTGATGCAGACGGGAACAAATTAGGTTATATCGGATGCCACCACATTCCCAGGTTCTTGGGTCCACACACCCAAAACGTTCTTAATAGAAATAATAACATAAAATACAAGAAAACCACGAGTAACTAAGGAAAAAACCCTACCCAAACAGCTGAAAGAATTAACTCGCGTGGTCAAGGAAGGTCAGGGATCCACAGCTGGTTCCCGCAGGCACTGGTGAGGCTAAAGAGGGTGGAGGAAGGCCACTCCAGGCATCCTGTGCTGCCCTTGGACCTGGGGCCTGAACTGTGCTACAGACTGTCCCTGTGTGTCTGACGCCTGCTGGCGGTGGTGACCGGCTGGGGGACAGGTGCTGGGTGAGGTGGCTAGTAGGATGCCCATCTCTGCAAATGTGCCCATAGAGACTGCCAGCAAGTGAGTGGGGGACGTGGCAAAGGTCCCAGAGAGTCACAGCTTCTCACTGGCACTGGCCCTGCCAGCCCCATGTCCCTGGATGCCTTGTCCCCAGGAAGACCTTGAAGACAACTTGCAGGGTGACCTCTGGAGGAGGTGGTCCAGGAGCCCCGCTGGTGGGCAGGCAGGGTGGGGAGAGAGATTCGGGTCTAGCTGAGATGCCTCCACCCCTTGCTAACCCTAACCCTAACCCTAACCCAAACCCTAACCCTGGTTGTGTGGCCCAAGTGGCTCTAACCCTAACCTTAACCCTAACCCTAACCTTGGCTGTGTGGCTTGAGTCCCTGTGGTCCCTGTGGTTCTGGAATCCCCACCTGGACCCCATGGGTCACTCACTCAACAGAGGTGGAGTGCCTCCTCCATGTGGCACTGTTGTGGGTGCGAGGGCTCATCCTGGGCCCCTCCACTAACGGGTCCCGCTTCTCTTCTGGGGAAAATGGGTTAAGGCCCCCTGAGCTCCGCCATGGGGCACAGGAGAACGTCTGCACCTTCACTCAGATTCCCTGGCCAGCGACACACTAGCCTGGACTCCAGCAGCGTTCCCCACCTCCGAGAGAGAGAGGGGGGCCCATGGCCACCAAGAGCCCTGCTGGGAGAGGGGAAGGGGAGGGGGAGGAGGAGGGGTGAGGGGAAGGGAAGTACTGACTTCCCGTTTGAAGGCAAAAGGTGAGCTCCCCCACGTTCCGTGTCTGGACGTGCATTAGCATCCCTGATTCTAAGCAAACTGGGAGAGTGGACCTCGTGCTGCATTGGGGAGCAGAGATCTGGTTCTGGGGACACCTCTGCTACCGTCTTGCTGTGACCTTGGGAAAGTCACTCCTCTCCCTGGGCCTCAGTTTCCCCTTCTTCTAAATGAGGGGCATGCTCCTGACAGCACTTCCAGCTGTGCCATCCTAACCCCTCCTGACCTGGTCTCCACACGGGTCTTCAGGCGATAAGGAGGTGCATCCGGGGGCTGCCCCCACCTGCCCACCCTTCTGGGGGTTACTGTCTCCTTCCAGGGTGGAGAGGGCCCTTTGGGTGGGAAAAGCCCCAGGGGCTCCCCCTGCTGGCGGAGCGAGGACCTGCAGTGCTGATTCCCTGCGTCCACCCCTCCCCCAGCCCCTGGGGAAACCAGGGCCAGCGTCTGGGTCTGGGTCTGGAGGGCGCCCTGGGCATTCCAAGAAAGGGGCTCCCAAGAAGGGGGCTCTGACAAAGCAACCTAGATGCCACTGCTTGGCCATAGAAATAGAAAGTTGAACCCCCCCCACCCCACGCAGCCAGCTACCTAGAGAGGTATTTACACAGTTTAACGGGAGGTGGGACGGCAGACCCTGGAGGGTGGTGACAAGAGGGCCTGGCTCAAGGCATCCAGGGCTTTGGAGGGGCATGGGCCGCCCGCAAAGGGATGGTGGAGGGACGAGGGAAGCAAAGTCCGGAAGGGCCCAGGGACAGGGACAGGCGCCTCAGTGCCAAGTGTCTGGGTGGCAGTTCTTGCAGCGGGGGCAGCAGCTGGGCTCCCTGCCCAGGCTCCAGGATGGACCGACCTCAGCCAGAAGTCAGGCCAGGCCTTGGGCCGGGTGACAGCACGTGGGGCAGCCGGGGCAGCCAGGGCAGCCTGTGTGGGGTCCAGGGCAGAGCCTGCCTGAGGTGGGCCTGCTGTCCCCAACGTGAGCCTGACGCCCCAGAGGGGCAGAGTTTGGCTGCGCTCCAGGGGGTCCTGTGGGCCCGGGTGGGCTTGGATTGACCAGAGGGAGGAGTGCCTGTCGCCTGGCGTGGGGACAGCTGGAGGAGGGGGCTTTTCCGCAGGCTTCTGAGGGGATGTCGGTCCAGCTGCCGGCTTCGCTTGTGGCTATGTGCCCTCCATGGGGTGGGGGACGACGGGGAGGGGTGTGCACAGGTCTGGCCATCAGCTCACCAGGTAGCTGTGCATCTCGCGGGAGTTGATGCTCAGGACCACGCCAGAGTGGTTGCCTAGGAAACATGAGAGAGGTGCCGTAAGCACACACCCTCAGCTCGGGTGCAGGGAAAAGGGCCGAGCGGGGACATGGCGGTGGCCTCAGCCAGTGCGTCGAGCCCATGTGCAGGGGGCATCCCTGGGGCCCCTCAGCCCGTGCCAGGTGCAGGGGGGTGGCTGAGGAGTGGGCTCTCCCGGTGCCGTCGCTAGCAGTGGACCCTGAGGGAGGGTCTGTGAAGTGAGGCCCAGGCCAGTCCCCGCTGTGCCCACTGACCTGCGCAGGGACCCCCGGCATCGGCAGCAAGGGGGCACGGGAGGGACTGAGGCTTCGCCCCGTCCTGGCAGTGGGTGCTGTAGGGCGCGGTGTGGCGAGGCCCGGGAGGCGAGAGCAGGAGAGAGGGGCACAGCGACGTCAGCGGCAAGGGGCGAGTGGGGTCCTGGGGCCTTTTGGGGGCTGAGCCTGGGCTTCACTGTCTCAAGCTCAGGGGTGACAGTGGCGCCCTGGAAAGGCCTGTCTGTGGGGTTGTACGAGAAGACGCACCTACAGCACTTGGGCAATGCCGGTGCACAGTGGGGCTTGATTAAAACAACCTAGTAGTGCCACGCCGCTGTTACTCTTTAGGGGCTCGAAAGCAGAGAGCTGTAAGAGCCAGAGAGCTGGTCCGTCTTCCTGTGAGGACCCCCATCCACTGGGGAAGGCCTGGGTCCTCGCAGTGTGTGCCGCCTCCTTCTCGTGGGGAGTCCTGGGTGCAGGGCGCTCACCCCAGCCTGGGGGCACTCAGGCTGTGAGCCGAAGACCTGGTCCACCCCGGCTCCACCCCTAGTCAGCTAAGCTGAGGACCTCGGCTTTCCCGTCTGTAGAATGGACACAAAGCCAGTGTCTGCCTCACGGGGCCCAGACAGCGCTGAGTGGGGCCTGGCTCCCAACAAGTGCTCGGCAAATGACAGCTGTGGTTCTTGCTGTGCCCCCAGGCTATAGACACATCCTGAGGTGAGGAACACACCTGGCCAGTGGATGTGGGGTGATCAGCCGCAGTGTGGACGCCAGGGGCCCCCTGCGGGAGGAGGAGTGACCAGCCAGTTCCATTCAGCTCCTCGACCACTCTCAGGGGAGAGCGAAGGTCATAGGTTTCGGGGTTGGGCCCACCTGGGACTGGGCCCAAGGACATCCACCGTCAGCCGTGTGGCCCTGGGTGAGCGGCTCACCTCTGTGTCCCTTTCAATACTTTAAAATGCGAGGACAGTGATTTCCACTCCTCACGGTGCTGGGGGCGTGTGGGTGTAGGACAGGAGTGACTTTTTTTTTTTTTTTTTTGAGACAGAGTCTCACATTCTTGCCCTTGCTAGAGTGAGTGCCGTGGCCAGCCTAGCTCACAGCAACCTCAGACTCCTGGGCTCAAGCAATCCTACTGTCTCAGCCTCCCAAGTAGCTGGGACTACAGGCATGCGCCACCATGCCCGGCTAATTTTTTCTATATATTTT